>JABSTT010002264.1:0-46979 GCA_013339685.2 Hyalomma asiaticum | reverse complement strand
AGTGCTGTTTTTCATGGCAGTCAGCAGCCAATGCTAATGGCTCCACAAGGCAAGAAGTCAAATGTAACATTCCACGACTGCCATGCACAGATCCGAAGCTGTTGTTGATGTTGTTTCCTTCAAGTATGGCACATACCAACCCTGGGGGATTGGCCAAGATGTAGAAGTTGAAATAGTTAAGCTGAGGTACTATGAAATACCAATCAGAATTGAATAATCAATATGAAATTAACAGTGAAGTGCACGAATTTATGAAGAGAACCGGCCTGAGTCCATTATGAATTTTGAAACAGTAGAGCACACATCCCAGTGGCAATGACATAATGAGGAGGCACCCAAAGACAAAATAGTAGACACAGTGAACTGCAACGCAACCCTATGAAAAGAATTTTCTAATGTGTGTTTTCTTAATGAGGATAAGCGAGTGCATTTTAAGAAATAATGTTCGATAGATTCATCTTCGCCGCAATACGGACACAAAGGCGATGGGGCCAG
This sequence comes from Hyalomma asiaticum, assembly GCA_013339685.2. Classification (NCBI taxonomy): domain Eukaryota; kingdom Metazoa; phylum Arthropoda; class Arachnida; order Ixodida; family Ixodidae; genus Hyalomma; species Hyalomma asiaticum. Next base: position 46,484 of record JABSTT010002264.1, on the reverse strand, counting down.
ACCAGCTCTGTGCATATGAAAGGTTAGTTTTGGAATGCGACAACGTAGTTGCGTAGAGATAACTTCTAGTTGTCTGGAGAGGAATGCATTTCTATTCCAAGGGAATAAGAGGTGTCGATAGTCATGAAGATTAGTTAATAAGGAATTACTACATTCCTGCTTTATCGCCCTTCTAAATCTTGCAACAGTTATGAGCGCTGATGCCGGAAGTAGAGGGACAATTGGACCACTAAGAGACGCCCTCGCCAAGCTGTGCGCCATTTCGTTCATTGTAATTTCTTTGTGACCTGGCACCCATACCAATTGAATTACCGTTACGTGACTAGGGACAAGGATTGATTGATTGATTGATATTTCGTTTTTATTGGCGCAAGGGCCAAATGTGGCCAAAGAGCGCCATTAAAATAAAATGAGATCAGCAATGATCAATCTAAGATGCAGGGTGTAGAGTGGCTGTAAAGGGGCCTAAAAACAAATCGCTGTATGGTAGCGTAAAAGATATATCGCATAAAAATATGGCAATGAAGTGTGGTTGGTCTATGGCTACAGAGGCATATGACTGGTGATAATGATGCTCGGACTCGGTAGCATAAAATTAGCACGTATGCCTCCTCCGAGCCTTTGCGTCCAAAGGCAGGGAGACTGGTGCTTTCCTCAAGTAATGTACCGTAGCAGTAACCTCCCCTTGGAGGCCGTGCTACGGATGTCCAGGGAAAATGATATTAAAACTATGTAAATCATTTAAAAATCCGAAGAGTAACTCATGAGTAAAAAGTGGTTCTTCGCCTAGGAACATAGATGGGTGCAATGGGAGATGCTCTTGGAATGCCGATGGGAAATGCTTTTTCCTGAGATCGTCCAACTGAGCACATTGCACGAGGATATGGAACACACTCATTGGCTCACCACATCGGTCACACATCGGCTGGTCACCATCGGACAGGAGGTATGAATGCGTACTATGTGTGTGTCCGATTCTAAGTCTACGTAGTTTTACTTGTGTACGTCGTGTTTGTGATGCTATCGACCAATTCCCTATGTGTGGCTTGATGGTGTGTAACTTGTTATGTGTTTGTTTGTCCCACAATGTCTGCCAATAGGCTTTGACTTTTTTCTTTACGAAGGGTAGTAGGTCTGCTACTGCAACAGGCCCAGATGAGCTCGCAGTGTTTCTGTTGGCAGATGAGGCCAGCTGGTCCGCCAGCTCATTGCCTTGTATCTCACGGTGGCCAGGCACCCAGCACAGCACGATTTCCTGCTTAGATGCATAAGCGGCACAAAATTCCGAGTAAAGAGATATAATGATAGGGTTTCTGCGCTTTTTGAATGTCTTTAGGGCTTTTACGATGCTCAAAGAGTCTGTATATATGATTGCTCTTGGTATACTTTGGGATTTAATGTGCTTAACAGCCGTCATTATGGCATACGCTTCTCCTGTGAAAATGCTTGTCTCAGGATTCAGAGTGCCGGCATCCGAGAACGATGGACCGACGGCCGCGTAAGACACACCTGCGTAAGACTTAGATGCGTCAGTGAAAAATGCAGGACAGGAATATTTGCACTGTAGTTCCATGAAGTGCATGCGGATATGCGACACAGGTGCGTGCTTCGTGACATCTAAAAAGGATAAATCACACTTGATAAGGTGCCATTGCCACGGGGGTAGCTCCTTTGCAGGAGTCATTAGATGGTGTTCAAGGATCGGGATATCCATATCCATAGCCAAGCTCCTCACGCGAAAAGAGTACGGCTTTCTCAACGCAGGACGGTTCTGAAAGTTGTGAGCGCAGGACAAATTGTGTATCGTTGAGTGTGTCGGGTGTTCGCTGCTGGCATTCACTTTCAGGAAGTAGACAAACGATAGGTATGACCTCTGTAAATGAAGTGACCATTGGTTTGCGTAACATAGAGGCTTTCTGCAGGACTTGTCTTGAACGCACCTGTGGAAAGGCGGAGGCCGAGATGATGTATCGGGTCCAGCAACTTTAAGGCGCTTGGTGCCGCTGACCCATAAATAATGGCCCCATAATCCAGACGTGTGCGTACAAGGCTGCTGTACAAGTTAAGTAGACAACGAGTGTCGCTACCCCATGTAGTACGTGATAACACTTTAAGGACGCTCATAGCTTTCATGCTCTTAGTCCTGACATACTTTATATGTGCCACAAAAGTAAGCTTGGCATCGAATATTATGCCTAGAAATTTGTGTTCTCCACTTACAGGCAGACGCTGTCCCTTGAGGTGAACATCACGTTCAGGGTGAAGTCCTCTCTTTCTAGAAAAGAGGACGCAGCTGCTCTTCTGAGGGTTTAGGCTGAACCCATTCTCATCTGCCCATTTGGATAGCTTGTTGAGACCAAGCTGAACTTGCCGCTGACATATGGCAAGATTGCACGATTTAAATCCTATCTGTATGTCATCCACGTACATAGAGTAAAACATGTTACGTGGGATGTATAATCGAAGAGAATTCATTTTTATAATAAATAAAGTGCAGCTAAGCACCCCACCCTGTGGCACTCCGGTTTCCTGCACAAACGGCCGCGATAAAACATTGCCCACGCGAACACGAAAAGTACGATCGGACAGATAGCTTTCTATGACATTCAACATGTGACCACGTATACCAAAATGTGAGAGGTCTCTCAGGATACCAAACCTCCATGTTGTGTCATATGCTTTTTCCATATCAAGAAAAACAGAAAGAAAAAACTGTCTGTGGACAAATGCTTCTCGAATGTGCGCCTCAATACAAATTAGTTGGTCAGTGGTGGATCGGCCGTCACGAAACCCGCACTGGTATGGGTCAAGAAGTGCCTTTGATTCCAGGAAATGCATTAAGCGGCGATTTATCATTTTCTCAAACACCTTGCAAAGGCAGCTTGTCAGTGCTATGGGCCGATAACTCGCTGCAGATGACGGATCTTTACCCTGCTTCAGGATGGGAATTACTATTGCCTCTTTCCAGGCAGAGGGGATCTCGCCAGAAATCCATATGGAGTTGTATAGCGAGAGGAGTGTTCTCTTTGTTTCTTGTGGGAGCTTCTTCAACATTTCATATAGTACATGGTCAGGACCAGGGGCAGATTTGTTACAAGAGCTAAGGGCTGCATACAGCTCCACTAAGCAAAAAGGTTCATTGTATGGCTCATCTCCGGAGCTTTTGCGATCCAACTTTTGCCTTTCTACAGTTGCTTTATAAGTTTTAAATGTTGAAGAATAATGCGAGGAACTGGAAACATGTTCGAAGTGTGCTCCCAAAAAGTTGGCTTGGTCCTTCAAGGTGTCACCCTGTGTGTCCACCAAAGGAAGCGAATGTGTTTGTCGACCTCTCACTTTATTAACCCTGTTCCAGACTTTAGTCTCGTCTGTATATGTATTGATACTAGCCAGAAATTTCTGCCAGCTTTCCCTCCTGGCCTGACGGCGTGTTCTCCTACCTTGTGACTTTGTTTTCTTAAAATTGACGAGGTTTTCTGCAGTGGGAGAGTTGCGAAGTTGCCTCCACGCCTTGTTTTGCTGCCTACGAGCGTTCCTGCACTGTTCATTCCACCACGGAACACGGCGTTTGCTGGATAGTCCGTTTGTTTGGGGAATACACTTGGAAGCTGCATCAATTATAAAATTTGTAAAATATGCGACAGCACCATCAGTTCCAAGTGAAGCGATGTCAGTCCACAGAAGAGTACTCGCAAGTGTTTGGAATTCGTCCCAGTCTGCCGCATCAACCTTCCAACGGGGAGCATGTGGCAGAGGATTGTGTTCTGGTGTTTTCAGCAATATAGAGAAATGGTCGCTCCCGTAAGGGTTCTTTATCACTTCCCATTCAAGTTCAAGTAATAAGGATGGAGAAGCTATGCTGAGGTCTATAGCGGAAAAGGTTTTGTTTGTAGTACAGTAATATGTAGATTCCTTCTTGTTAAGCAGACACGCGCCAGATGAAAAAAGAAAACGTTCAATTAGACGGCCTCTGGCATCAATGCGACAGTCGCCCCATAGACCGCTGTGTGCATTGAGGTCTCCAAGAACCAGGTGGGGCTCGGGGAGCTCATCAATGAGGGATTGAAATTCTTGTTTCTGCAGCTGGTAGTTCGGCGGTATATAAAGGGAGCAAATTGTTACCAGCTTATCAGAAATGACAGCTCGAACAGCCACAGCCTCAAGTGTGGTTTGCAGCGGAAACTCCTGGCAGGCTACACTTCTATGAAGTATTATAGCCACACCTCCAGATGACGTGGCAGCATCCACGCGATCTTTCCAAAAATGAATATACTCCCTGAGGAAGCCACTGTTTCTAGAGTTGAGATGCGTTTCCTGGACACACAGCACTTTTGGATTAAATTTGTATAAAAGTTCCTGAATGTCGTCTAGGTTGTGGAGTAGTCCCCTAACGTTCCATTGTATTATAATGTTCATGTTGGAAGGAAAGGTGCTGTGTGTCGTAAACGACTAGTTGGAGAGATCTTACGAGGCCTTTTCAGGCCCCGTAATTGGAGTTTTCTCTTTCTTCGGGTGCTCGAGGGACCCTCGTCGCACCCTGGGCGCACTATGCGCCGTCTCGCCTGTGGTAGTGTCCATTGCCTCATCCGCGGCTCTGGACACTCGCTCCAACGAGCGGTGTGTACGTGCAGGCTTTGTCCTTGAGGACAAAGCCCCACCAGTAAGGAGGTTGGTTGGACCTCCTTTGCCTCTGCATTGATCTGGCTGCTGCCAGAGTAGGCAGAGGCCACTGATGTGGCTGAGTCAAGGGAGGGTAGGGCAGCCTTGGCTGCTCCCACCGTAGGGGCGATTGCCCTAGCCGATGGCTCGCTTGGTGCAGGCCGGGCTAGAGGCGGAGGCCGATGGGACGGTGCCCCCTGACGCGCCGCATCAGCGTATGACGTGCTATGAAAAGGCGAGCACCTTTTGCGGGCTTCCCTGAATGAGATGTTCTCGCGCACCTTTATAGTTATTATTTCTTTTTCTCTCTTCCATGCTGGACAGGAACGTGAATATGCTGGATGTTCGCCGTCACAATTTACACAGTGGGGTGTTGCCTCACAGCTGTCTGAGGCATGGCCTTGTACGCCGCATTTGGCACAGGTGAGTCGACCACGGCAACTCTGCGAGCCGTGGCCGAACCTTTGGCACTGGTAGCATCGTCTCAGATTTGGAATGTACGGTCGCACGTTCAGTTTGATGTAGCCTGTTAGGATCGACTGAGGCAGAATGCTAGATGAAAATGTCAGAATTAGATGTTGCGTTGGTATTTCTCGGTTATCCCGCCTGATTCTTATACGTTGCACATTGGTGACATTTTGGTCTCTCCAACCTTCCAGAAGCTCAGTTTCAGTCAAATCCAGGAGGTCAATGTCACATACTACTCCGCGTGAGGAATTCAATGTTCTATGTGGCGTAACAGTTACCGGGTGCTGTCCAATTGATTGAAGGCTGGTGAGCTTTTGATATTGCTGTTGATCTTTGACTTCCAGAAGAAGGTCAGCACTAGCCATTCTGGTGATTTTGTAACCGGGTCCAAGGCTTTCAGTGAGAGATTTTGCGACAATAAATGGTGAAATTGCTCGAGCCGATTTTTCGGTTTTCTCGCTGTGGATCACATGGAATCGTGGGAAAGTTTCTGTGGGTTTTGTGGATATGTTCAAAGATTCATCGGTGCGCCCCCTCTTCTGAGGGTGGCGATCAAGACGGGGAAAGGCAGGGGTTCCCGTGTAAATGTGTTTATGTTCGGCAGCAATGGCGGCCACCCACCACGGAGCCCAACTTGGGGACGCTGCAGCACTTAAGGTGAAGGACAGCAGGCGCCAGCCGTACATTGCCACTATAACCGAATGTACTATGCCCAAGGGAGGGCAGATACACAAGGTTAACCCTAGCCGCCGAGAAAAACAGAAGTAACCATAAGAGAGTAGAGGACAGGAAAGATTTAAAGTAGGAGAAAAGACGAAGATGTGGAGAAAGAGACAGGAAAAGGCGACTGCCAATTTCCCCCGGGCGGGTCAACCCGGGGGTGCCGTCTACGCGAAGCCGGGGCCAAAGGGGTGTGTAGCCTCTTCAGGGGGGCCTTAAAGGTCCAATCACCCGGTGTTGGCTCAACCCCCAGGATCCCCTTTTCCCGGACACGGCTAAGCCACGCACGGCGACACGTGGGAGGGGGTCCAAACCCTCCCGTTGGCTCGGGTCCGTGGTGTCGCCACACACCAAACGCCTGCTCACGCAGACGCCCCTGCGGGCACTAGGGACAAGGGAACGAAAAGTACGTAGGATGCGAGAATCGCTGTTAGAAGAAAGGGCTGTACATAGAGAAAGAGAATCTGTGACAATTACGACTGATGAGATAGCTGAACCTAATTTTCGTAGGGCCATAACAACAGCCAAAAACTCTGCAAAAAATGCCGATATGAAATCTGGAAGTCATAGTGAAAAAGTTCAACTAAGACTTTCAGAAAATATGCCAATTCTTCTTCTTTGTCTTCCCACTGTTCCCACCCAATCTGTCCATTGTAACACCGACCCACTACACTCTCCCGGGCTTTATTTCATCCCTTCGCTCCAGATAAGGGATGACGCTGGAAATTGCTGCTATTTCCACTGCGCCGTTTTCCGTCGTGTAGCCGATGTTCTTCAGCACCCCTTCTTTTGTGGCCAATTTTGTTACTTTAAACGGCCCTACATGTTTTGGGTTCGGACCGCCATAAATTTCCGCACCAGAACCATATCATCTAGGGCTATTGAGGGAATATATGTGCTATGACGTTTCTCAAACGCTCTCTTCATTACTTCCCTGTGCTTATTTTGCTGTTCTTCCCCTTTCTTCGTTTCCTTCAAGTGCAGCTTCTCTGATATGCCAAGTATGTCGTCCGCAGGTAAATAGGCAGGCTCCCCGAAAGCGGCGTATTGAGGGCTGCATCCAAGAGTACTTGTATGCGACCTGTTGCGGCGGGACACAGCTATTGCAGGCAACACTTCCACCCTCCAGTGAACGCTGGGTACACACTTATATATTGTTTTACATCTCGGATGACACGCTGCGCTAGTCCGTTAGCTGATGGATGGTAAGGGGCTGTAAACTTCAGGGTTATGTTTCTTTCTTTTGCCCACCTTGCGAATGCCTGGCTTCTGAATGCAGGTCTATTATCGGATACAACAAATTTAACTGCTTTAAACATGTCTCTGCTCAAGAGCGATATGACAGCAGCAGAATCTTTTCCTGGCTTGGCTGCGAGCATCCTTGAGCACTCATCAATGCACACCAAAAAGGATTGTGTTTTCTTCACTCCTTCGCATTTTTTCTTCAGTTCGGCGAAATCAACATACACAGTTTCGAATGGTATCTCCGAATGAGGTGGGAAAATCATGCTGTCCGTCTTTTGCTTGTATTTCGCTTTGTTCATTTGACATTGTCGGCATGAGCTAATGTACTCGTTAATATATTTTTTCATGCGAGGCCACGTAAACCTTCTCCTCATTTTGTTGTAAGCCGTCATGCCCTCCTGACTCGGGACTGTCGTGATAAAGGCCGAGAAGTCTTGTTCTCAGAGCGTTCGGTATGTGAAACCTTCCGTGTACATACATCAGCTCTTCGGTGCCTTCCCACATTTTAAGCGAGTTCACACTCTCATCGTTGCTGACAATGGGAAGTCGAGAAAGGGCATCAGCGTCTGACAAATCTTGTCCGCTTCTGTGTGCCACCTCAAAATCAAACTGTTGAATTTCAGTTATCCATCGAGCAACTCGGCGTTTAGGTTGAGAACCATTCAGCAAATGAGCAAGTGCCAGATGTCAGTGAACAGCTTCAATTTCGTGCCTTCTAGGTAGGATCTAAAATACCTAATTGCTAGCACAACAGCCAATGCCTCCTTTTCAGTCGTGCTGTAGTTTTGTTCCGACTTCGCGAAAGTATAGGAGTAATATCCAACCACGTGTTTTTTCTTTCGCTTCCACTTGTGGCTCTTCGTTGGCACAGGAAAGCACCTGCGTCATAGTTCGATGCATCCGTTGTAGCTCAAATGGAACAGTGAAGTCCGGTAGTGTGAGTACCGGGTCTGAGGATATGGCCAATACCAAATCTTTGTACGCCTTCTCACATTCTTCAGTCCATATGAAATCTGTGTCTTTACGGAGCAAGTTATTTAACGGCTTGGCTCGTGCTGCGAAATCTTTTATATAACTTCTGAAATGTCCTGCGGCGTGCACATGTCCTGCGGCGTCCCTGATTGCGTGCACATTGTCTGGCTTCTTCATCCGTCGTACACGTTCTACGGACTCTTCTTGTGTGCTCTTTGTAAATACGTCCAAAGAATGTTGAGAATTTTGGAGGCTTGGCAGTTGAGAATGGCAGTTGAGAATGTTGGAGGCTTGGCAGGGAGACAACGGAAACCTTCCTGACACACAGAAGGAAATCTCTTAAGTATCATATTTTAAAAACAACTGCCTCTACTGACTGATACACGTGGTTCGTTGTCCCTGTTGTAACCACAGTGACAGCTCCTTCAAAAATAGGGGTGTCAAGGTAATTTGTACAGGCCGCCTAGAGAAATCTCCAGTGGCCTGTACAAATAACATCAGTTTTCATGCGCCAGCACCTATAATTCCTTTTCGTGTTCATCTCAGTATTCAATACCCCACACACTTTAGTGCTTCAGAAGGCAGTAAAAAAGTGTCACAGGGCCCCTCTAACACACTCAGGCTTGGTCCTTGTTAAATCAGTGAGTCCAGTGACATCGCTTATATGACAGTTTCTCATGATGTCCTTATTGTCTGCTACTCAGGCTGAAATGTTGTCTGGGCCTGCTGCAGTCTGGGAAAATTCTATCCAGTTTAGCAAATAACTTGAAACCTAATTTCTAAATAGTGCAATCACTGCAGTCTTTGCTCATGCGTATGCAAATTGCTCTGTACAAATGAGAAGCATCAACTGTGTACTACTTCCTAAAACACTTCAGGTCAGATTCGGGAATTCATTGGACATCATAACATTTTCACATTTACGTATGCTCACCTATATCCATGTCAAACAGGCAAACTGAAGTGCACTATGAGCAAATGGACTTCGCCGTTCGCTGTGGAGGTGCAGTAGGGTACTCGGCTGCCACCCAAAATATGTGGCTTTGATCCCGGCCGCGGCAGTTGCACTTGCAATAGAGGTAAAAATGACGGAGGCCTGTGTGCTGTGCATTGTCAGTGCATGTTAAAGAACCCCAGGTGCCTTGAAATGCTGCTTAGCTCTTAACCATTGAACTTTTAAAGTCTGTTTTTGTTTCTTGGATTTTGTGTTCCCCAGGTTTTTTTATTTTCTTTTTATGATCCCATGAAAAACTTATCAGCGGGGCCGTACTCTAGTATGTGATGTGCAGGGAGTCGTGCTCTGTGTGATCTGCTGCGTCTGATGTTTGGGTATCTTGGAAGTGCTTTAACCATCAAAGACTGGATAGTGCTAACATTTTACAGAGTTCTTGCATGCAGTAAAATATTGCTGCGGCACATACGCGAGTATGAGCTATTTCATGGTGTGACCAGAGAAGACGACGACGAAGCGACCACCTAACGCTGGCTGTTCTTGTTGTGCACAGTTACGGCAGTGCTTGTAAATACAGCTGTACATAGCCTTGTTTGTGAGTAACATCGTGGTGGAGGTGCGCGATCCTTGACCTCGCCACGGAGCTTCGCAGCGGCCGCTTTCTTGAAGCTCCCAAGATGGCTTCTGACGAAACGGCGCGGCCACCCGCTAATCCATCTGCGACAACCTACGTCACCGTTACAACACCCCGAGATCCCGGCGTGTTCTCAGGCCGCGAAGGTGCAGACGTGGAGGACTGGCTTACGCGGAACGAACGTATAAGTGCCACTAACAGGTGGGATCCCACTCTCCAGCTTGCAAATGTACTATTCTTCCTCGACGGACCACCGCGAGCGTGGTTCGAAACTCACGAAGCCGACATCACAAGCTGGGACCGCTTCAAGCAGAAACTGCGCGACGTGTTTGGCAACCCACATGGTCGGCAGCTGGCTGCTAAAAAGGAACTGTCCGCGCGGGTCCAAACGTCTACTGAACCTTACATCGCCTACATTCTAGACATCTTGGCTCTATGTCACAAGGCCGACGTCAACATGCCGGACGCAGATAAGGTAGCTCACATTCTGAAAGGCATCGCTGACGATGCATTCAATCTGCTCGTCTTCACCAATGTCACGACTGTTGACGACGTCATGAAAGAATGCCGTCGTTTGGAACAGGCCAAAAGCCGACGAATCGTCCATCAGTTCGCCCGCTTGCCCAACACCGCAGCGACGGCGTCTTGTGAGAGTGTTTCCCATGCATCCACTAACTTTGACAACGTTACACGCATTGTACGGCGTGAGATAGAGGCCGCCTGTCCCAGTACTGCCGAAGTGAAGACCTTCTCTGAACCTGTAGTTCCGGTTTCGCTGGTACAAGCCGTCGTTCGCGAGGAGATCAACAACATGGGAATTCATGCGGTGTCTTTGCCACCACGCTCCGATGTCCGACCCAACTTTGCCACCCCATCCCGTCCCGTATCAACCTTCGCCCCTCCCCGGTTTAGGAACGCAGCTGAATGGCGAACCGCTGACGACAAGCCTATTTGCTTTCACTGTCACCGCGTCGGACACATTTCCCGCTACTGCCGAAGCCGCTGGACTCCATCCTGGAATTCTTTTGCCCCTTATTCTGCACCAACACGCCGTCCTCACCCGTACTCATCCAGCCCACAACCCGTCGCCCCTCAAGAATACCCTGCTCAGCCACGCTATGCCCGCTCACCTTCGCTCCAACGCCGCCAGTCTCGCTCGCCTCAACCTCGACGACCATCTTCCCCGACCATTTTTCGCCGCTCCCAGCCGGAAAACTAGGCAGTGCAGCTCCTGGAGGTGGCGCTGCATTGTTGGACATGGCAGAAAATCCTCTGTTGACGATTCCGACCAAACAGAACCTACTTGACGTGCATGTTGACGGCATCCATGTGACCGCACTTATCGACACTGGAGCGCACCTATCAATCATGAGTGCTCAGTTTCGTCGATGATTAAGAAAAATCCTGACGCCAGCAACCACTAAGGCTGTCCGGGTCGCCGATGGTGGAACCGCTGTTGTTATTGGAATGTGTACCGCCCGTGTTAGCATCGCTGATCGCCATGCCGTTGTTCTCTTCACTGTTCTAGCTCAATGCCCGCATGACGTCATCCTTGGTCTCGACTTCCTCTCCGCCCACTCAGCTCTCATAGACTGTTCCGCCAGTACTCTACGCCTCGATCTTCCTCTAGTGGACCCCATCGACCAAAGACCCAATCGCCTTACTGCCGCCGCCGACGTCCGCTTGCCGCCTCAAACACTTACTTACGTCGAGCTCCTGTCGTCGCCTCCAGTACCTGATGGGGACTACCTTTTGACGCCAGTAACCGATGTCCTACTCGACAGAGGCATCACACTACCTCATACAGTTCTCTCCGTTGTTGCCAACTGCGCCTGCCTCCCTGTAGTCAATTTCAGTTTGACCCCCCAAATTCTGCCCCGTGGTATCTCCCTCGCCCTGCTCAGCCCACTCGACGCAGGCGAAGTGCAGGCCTTCACAGTGACCGCTTCGCCACATTCACTTGCGCAGCAGCCCTATGCCTGTTCCTCTGATAAGGCTATTACGTCGATGATTGCCCCAGACCTTACCCCCCAGCAAAGTGAGGATCTACGCCGCATTTTGATTGCATACAGTGACATTTGCGACATCGGTGGTCGTCCTTTAGGCCAAGCTACGCAAGTGACGCACCGCATCAATACCGGCGATGCTCTTCCTATCCACAGACGTGCCTATCATGTATCCGCAGCTGAACGTCAAATAATTCAAAGCGAAGTTGACAAGATGCTCGCAAAGAACATCGTCGAGCCATCGTCGAGTCCGTGGGCATCGCCTGTCGTTTTGGTAAGAAAGAAAGACGGTTCTTGGCGGTTCTGCATCGACTATCGGCACCTTAACCGAACAAGGGCAGTCGGCGCAAGGGATTTGGTAGACGACCCCGGGGTCGTCTACCAAATCCCTTGCGCCGACTGCCCTTGTTCATACATCGGCGAGACGAAAAACTTCCCGGAACGGCTCAAACAACATGCAAACGATGTCCGGAAGCTGAACAAAGAGCGGAGTGCCGTCGCCGAACATTCCGAGACGCGTGACCACCGAATTAACTTCGAAAAAGTGACCATCCTGGAAAGAGAGACAAACTGGAAGAAACGAGTTCTTCTTGAATCCTGGCATATACAGAGAACGGCTCAAAACATCAATCGTTCTCTGGGTGCCCTCCCCCCAGTGTATGTGCATGGACTGCGTTCCGCGGAAGGACGTGTTGCCAACCGCGTGAGTGCCTCCAAGGCGACGCTGCAACGTAGCCCCAGTCACCCCTGAGGAAGCAGCCGAGTCGGCCGCGAAACGTCGGGTTTCTTTTTCTTTTTCTTTTCCTTTTCTTGAGTGTGGTTGGAGTTCTAGAAGTTTTCTCAGTTTAATTACCCAACCAGACAGACTTCTGTCGAATGTTTACCTTCAAGTTTCATTTGAGCATGGACTTAACCTATGCGAACTCACAATAAACTGTGTTTCGTCCCCATTGCGCATTGTGCTATTTTTGTGATGGCGATGAACTGCAACTGACCAGTCTGATGTGCTGCCCGAATGTGCTTCCCATTTTGTTACTGTAGTTTTGTTTCATACTCGATATGAATGGACCATTTTTAAACTCCTCTTTATTGAAAAAAAGGTGCACATTAGATTCCATTAAACAAACATGTCTGTTAGGTACAGCATCCTATAATTTTTAAATATGCATAAATCTTCTGGAACTTCCCTTTCATATGCAGGGTGCACCATTGCTAAGAAGCCTTTCCTTCAATTAGCAGGTAAGCGCCCCACTCTGCTAGCTTCCTTTAATTAAATCTTTTAATTTGCGGTTCCTTGAGTTCAAATTATTAGACTGTATAACCTATTTGATCTTAAATTTGCCATCGTGATGAAGACAAGTCCACTTGTCGAAACGTTGGCTCCTGCGGCATTCCCTGTTCTACATCGTTTTTAACTTTTGACCTTAAAGAAAATGCAGATATTGTTACCACACTTTTGCATGAAGACTTGCCTTGTGAATACATTAGTAGAAATGTTGTCTCACTATAATAAGGCAGTGTCAAGAGGCACAGTTTGCCTATCTGATTGCTATATACATGCAAATGGTTTGCAGATGCTTATCCTTCTAAGCAAGAGTTCTTGTGAGAAGGCAGCAGATGCGGGCCCTGTTATTTTAATCTTGCAGAATTTTTTTTTTCACATTTAGCTTAGCCCTCGTTAGCCTTGTTTTGTCTTATCCAGGTGCCAAGCAGAAGGCTCGCAGGAGGAGAAGTGTAATGAAGCTATGTGAACAGAAGCTTACTAACAATAGCAAATATGTAAAAATTAGCAAAATACACTAAAAAAGAACGCACAACCTAAGAGTGAGTGTTGCAAGCTACCCTGGGCGCTCGCTTTGTACTGCGTGTAGTATGAAGCGTAAAACGTATCGCATCATTTTGCAGGAAAAAATGAATGCTAACCATGAGGTCTCCGTAGTTGTATGCTACTGCACCTGTTTTCTCGTTTTCTTCTTTTATTTGCCTGTTTGTCTAGAAAAATAGAGCTAGATTTATTTCTAGAGGAATGCTTGGTGCACCCTTACTTGAGCATTGGATGGTACGGCATGTACATTAGTAGTTTTGGCAGCCTTGTGATGTGAGTTGTACAGCATCAGCAAAGGCTTGGGATTTCTGTATTGTACTATGTTTGTACTAGACGGAGTGGGGGGGGTGGGGGGAGATGAAACATGACGAAGTTCACAGGTGAGCAGCTTTCACATGCTGCAAACTGCTTTTTGCGTTGGTGTCATAAGTATATGTACGAAATATTCAGATATATATAATATGTATATACAACACTTTGAGATCAATGCACCCCGCTGAAATGGACCACCTCTTCCTCAGCCATCTCCAGACGTAGTGACAGACCACACAATTAAGATCATCAAGTTTAACTGTTTTTGTTCCCTCCATTTCACTCTCCCTTTTTATTGCGTTCCATGTTTTATATGCAAACTTAATACTTACATACAATACAAATATCAGTACCTGCGGCACAGCAGATGTCTCACAAATAACTTTAAATATGGCACTGTTGCTAGTAACGCTACGTTTATTATCCTTTGCTTTTGCAGGTACTGTGAACCTCGTAGCTTAGCTCATAGGATTGCAGATGTCTGTTGAAGGATTTGCTGGCAATAATCACAGGCAGAAAAGCAACTTTTACGTCGACTCCATTCCATGCATTCAACGGGCCCTTTCGAAAATTCACAAGTGCAGTTCCCTGCACTGTGTGTTCGCTCAAGCAATGCCGGTGCCTCTCCTGTTGATATGTTTGGAGTGCTGGGGGTAGCTGCACAGGCTGCAACTTGTTTTTAGTGCAGGTTTATATCACGAGAGCTAAACGTGCCTTATTCATGTCAAAGCACACTCCATGCACACTTGCACGTGCTATTTGCACAAGTGACTACGACGCCGTTGGTTGGGCAAACTGCATAGCAGGAAAGCTAGCTTCTTCATCATCATAATCATTAGCCTGTTTAGGTCCACTGCAGGACGAAGGCCTCTCCCAACGATTTCCAATCCACCCTATCCTGAGCGAGTTGGTTCCACTTTATCCCCGCAAACTTTTTAATTTCATCGCTCCATCTAACCTTTTGCCTACCTCTGTTGCGTTTTCCCTGTCGTGGTATCCATTCCGTCACTCTTACTGTCCACCTATTATCCTTCCTCCTCATGACATGTCCTGCCCAGGCCCACTTCTTTCTTCACAATATCCTAGCTTCACAATATCCTATAGGGTCTACTGTACTTACTCGCATAATGATCGCACTTTTTTTAAAAAAAAAAATTGGCGCAATTGCCTGGGTGCGATCATTACGCGGGGTAAGTTTTCCGCGAAAGAATATTTTGAGCACCGAGAACGCAAAGAAGACGAGTATCAGAATTCTTACGATAGCTATCATGAACATAACCGAAAATAAAAGTACAGTAAGGCTTTCCTTTGTAATAAACGCACACATTACGCAGGAACTACACGCATTGCATATTGCCCTTTAAGTTTTTTATTCACTAACCCCCTAACTTTCATTATGAGTCTGGAGCGTCGCTGGCGTCAGTGTCGTCGCCGCTCGATACCCTATTGGAACTGGCAGTGTCATCGCAGTCCCACAGAAGGTTATCTTCCATTCCGTGGAGTGCGTTAGATATGCCTGCCTGCCCCGCCATGGTGGTCTAGTGGCTAAGGTACTCGGCTGCTGATCCGAGGGTCGCGGGATCGAATCCCGGCCGCGGCGGCTGCATTTCGATGGAGGCGAAATGTTGAGGCCCGTGTGCTGTGCGATGTCAGTGCACGTTAAAGAACCCCAGGTGGTCGAAATTTCCGGAGACCTCCACTACGGCGTCTCTCATAATCAGAACTGGTTTTGGGACGTAAAACCCTACAAAACAACAGATATGCCTGCCTTCTTGAAGCTGTTGGCGTGGTGAAAACTACGGCATTTGTCTTTACTGCTATCCTAATACGGCACGTTTCCGCCAACGGTGGACAAGAATTAGGCATCTGCTTGGTGCGTGCAGTTCACTTGGTGAGTCTTGAAGAGTTATTTACGCAACGGTCGACAGGTATGGTAAACATGATGACATGGTGACATGCTGACATGGTGAACATGGTGGTGGTCAGCTAGACTTGGCACACGACATATCGCTGCGGAACGTTCGGGGTGCGATCATTACGCGGGGGAAAAAGAAAATGTAATTTTGACGACAAAATATAGGGCTGCGTTCATTACGCGAGTGCGACCATTATACGAGTGAATACGGTATTATCCATCTTCGAAAGGCGTCTTGAATGGTGCCAGACTTCAGTAAATGTGCCCTTCTGTTTGGAAATGTTTGGCAAGAATAGGAAAGATATAATGCATAAACTCAAAGTAACTGGTACATGCACAGAAAAAGAAAAGGATATGAAGCGAAAGATTTTTTGTACATTTGGAATGAGATTAGCGTGGCCATTTTAGCCTGAATTAGTACTAGTAAACTTATTTCTAGATCTTCTATTGAGCCCGATGTCACGCTTACTCACATGCCATTAAAAAGGACCATTTTCTGTTTTCGAAGTGTGAATGAAAATTATAAAGGAATTATGAGAAACATTCCTTTTAAATCTTTAGATGCTATGCAGCAGTCGGGAGGAACATCATCCATAAGCTGTTTCAGGAGGTCGAGGAAAATGTAAGTACCAGGAAAGTGTTTCGGGATAATCGATGCCAAGTACATAGTGGATGTGTACTTGATGTGTGTGTGCAGATGTCTTGCTAATGAAGGTGGTTGTGATGCTGTTTATTGCACCTGTGACTCTAGGTCACAGGTGCCATCAACTGTAGGCCATCCTTTCATTCTGCAACATCTCAATTCTGCTCCCACCTTCAGGACACTTCACGGTTTTGTGCAGCTGAGAGCACAGCACAGGTTGTGTCACACAGCCATGCTCCGATCAGGGGAAGGCACGAGCTGTATATTCCAGTTTAGGTGCATGAAGACGTGATCTTTCAGTGAAGTATTTTCTAGGGGCACATAGCTCCTTCCTCCAAACACATGGAAAGCTCGTAAAGTAAAATTTTATTGGAATGCTCACTAAGTTAAGATTATTAAAGGTTATCAGGCTTGGTAACAGAAAGTTATGCAATACATGATAATAATGATGTGAGGGAATCTCGGGAACCACTACCTTTAATTAAAAGGACCGAAAGCATTCGGAAGACGCACCTGCTGACATTAGCAGACGACATTGGCCCTTACTACTTAGTCACCAGTGGTTTGGCAAGTACGCTTGCCTCAATGCTGTACATGGTGGACATCTTGAACTTTGCCATGTCAACATGATGTGTAGCAGTCCTGTGTTCACCGTGGTGAAAATAGTGCAGTTTCATTCCAACTTTCTTCGCTGAGATGCAGCACCTTACGGCCTTCATCTGAAGCGGCAAGATACGCAAGGGTGTCTGTGGCAGCTATTAGCAGCATGTTTACCTCCTGTTTTATATTTTTTGCTGTCACCTTTCACCCCAATACCATTAGTTCATTAGTTCCCCGTTTTCAATGTTTTTGATGTAGTGGGTCGGTGTGACAATGCGCAGATTTGGTGGGAACAGGGGGAAGAAAAAGAAGAAGAATAAATAGATCGTGCTTCAGATCTGTGCATGGCAGTCGTGGAATGTTACATTGGCGCAGCTGACAGGATACAAGCCTCCATTATGTGATAACGCTGAGCGTATCGACAGACGGAAACGGTCAGTCATATTTTTCAACTTGTGAAGTGGACGAAGATTTCCAGTATGATTTACCTCAAAGCGTCACGACTCCCAAGCTTCGTGAGTTCTTCGCCGAGAAGGCTGGAAAGGCGCCGCAGGAGATTGATGGCCAAGCATCCGTTAACATAGCATTGAAGCATTCAGAATTTCATGAATATATCATGACGCCGCTGGTGCAGCTGAAGACAAGGACTTCACCAAGCAAAGCCGACTTTTCCATGGACTCGTGCCTGCTAGAAATGCTTCGCTTGCAGCAGCAACACGCCGAGCGACAGCAGCAATTCATGGAAAATCTTCTGACAGTTATTCAAGCCCAACAGCGACACCAAAAGGAGATGGCAATGCCCGACATCTTCGACGGAGAATGTTCAAACGCAAACACTTGGTACGATTCTACGAACTAGCGTGTGAGGAGAACGCCTGGCATGAACCCCACCAGCGCATCGAGAACATGCGTCAGTTTCTCAGCGGACTTGCCAAGAAGTGGTACGACATCCACTACGCTAGCCATATGACAGACACATGGGACAAGTGGAGAGCGAGCTTTTTGGCAAACCCAGTTGAAAGGTGGGACCGAGCTCTCTCTTATAAATATCGCTCAGGGAAGCCTCTAGAGTACTTTTACGAGAAAACGCAGCTCCTTCTCATGGGAAATGCAGAATTACCAGAGTCCGCAGTAGTGTCACTGATGGTTCATGGCTTACCTAAGGAACTGCAGAGGCACGTGCAAGTAATGTCGCCTAAAACCATTGAAGAGCTATTGGGATGTTTCAGAAACATCTGCACCGATTTTACACCACTGAATGTGCGTCGTACAGATCAGACGTCTAAAAGGGCACCGTGGAGGTCTCGCGAGCTCAAAATCACCATAGCAAAAATCGAGTCGTCAACCTAACGGCTGCTACCAGCAATGACACAGAACAAGCCGCCTCCCATTCAGAGAAGCGGAACGAAAAAAATAATAAGAGAAGGTGTACAGTCCCACCTGCTGACAAAAATTGAGACTGTTTTTCTAACGGCCCTTAAGCTGGTTTATATTAAACTCAACATCAATGGTGACGACGTTGATGCATTGGTTGACAGCAGTGCATCAGTATCTGTAATAAATCGGGACCTTGTCAAATGTGACGAAATAATAAGAGGGAGACCGGTCCAGTTACAGTTTTCATGGGATGTGATGAATGGATGAAAGCAAATGTTTCTTATCAGGGCCGGAGGGTTAATGTCGACGCCCTTGTCTTGAAGGGATGCGATTATAAATTCTTGCTTTCGAGACCGGATATGAAGACACTGAAGTTAAATCTTTATTCGAACGATGAAGTACCTGTGGCGCAAGAGACGTGCGCGTCCTTGAACATTGCGGACCACCTTGCTAAGTGTGAAAAAGACGTCCATGAAAAATTTCCTTAACTTGTATGCCTAGGAAACTATACACCGGCTACAACAAAATTTACTGTTCTTTTTGAGCTGAAAGGTATCACGCCGGTAAGAAAAAAGCCTTACAGCATGTCCCGTGAAAAAAAACTGTGGTCAAAAACTGAAATCCAAAATATCTTAGATGCTGGAAGAAGACGACCATCGGTATCTACCTTCCCCTCGCCTATTGCTTTGGTGCCGAAAGAAAACGGATCTTTGCGACTGTGCACTGATTACCGAATCTTAAATAACCAAACAGATCTATCTCCTTTTCCAATGCCAAGGATTGATGAAATAATTGAAGAAACCGGAGGTTGCAAGATATTTTCTCGTACAGACCTCTGCAAAGGATTTTTGGCAGGTTCCACAAGAAGAGAAATATAAGATGTACACTGCCTTCCTCACACCATTTGACATTTACGAGTACAATCGTTTGCCTTTCGGATGGAAAAACAGTGCGGCCTGGTTTAACAAGATGATGAATAGTGTTCTCAAGCCATTCCTCGGATTATTCTACAATGTGTATATAGACGACATTAAAGTCTACTCCAATGATGAAAGATCACACGCAGAGCACTTTACCTCTGTTTTGATGGCATTACGTGACGCCAAATTGAAAGTAAACACTAAGAAAAGTGAATTTTTTAAACACAACATTACATTCCTCGGACGCATTTTGGACGGATTTACAAAGAGCACGAAAGATGAGTCCGTAGAACGTGTACGACGGATGAAGAAGCCAGACAATGTGCACGCAATCAGGGTTTTTCTTGGCCTCGCAGGATATTTTAGAAGTTATATAAAAGATTTTGCAGCACGAGCGAGGCCGTCAAATAACTTGTTCCGTAAAGACACAGATTTCATATGAACTGAAGAATGTGAGAAGGCGTACAAAGATTTGGTATTGGCCATATCCTCAGACCCGGTACTCACACTACCGGACTTCACTGTTCCATTTGAGCTTACAACGGATGCATCGAACTATGACGCAGGTGCTGTCGTGTGCCAACGAAGAGCCACAAGTGGAAGCGAAAGAAAAAACACGTGGTTGGATATTACTCCTATACTTTCGCGAAGTCGGAACAAAATTACAGCACGACTGAAAAGGAGGCATTGGCTGTTGTGCTAGCAATTAGGTATTTTGGATCGTACCTAGAAGGCACGAAATTGAAGCTGTTCACTGACCATCTGGCACTTGCTCATTTGCTGAATGGTTCTCAACCTAAACGCCGAGTTGCTGGATGGATAAATGAAATTCAACAGTTTGATTTTGAGGTGGCACACAGAAGCGGACAAGATTTGTCAGACGCTGATGCCCTTTCTCAACTTCCCATTGTCAGCAACGATGAGAGTGTGAACTCACTTAAAATGTGGGAAGGCACCGAAGAGCTGATGTATGTACACGGAAGGTTTCACGTACCGAACGCTCTGAGAACAAGACTTCTCGGCCTTTATCACGACAGTCCCGAGTCAGGAGGGCATGACGGCTTCTGGCGCACATACAACAAAATGAGGAGAAGGTTTACGTGGCCCGGCATGAAAAAATATATTAACGAGTACATTAGCTCATGCCGACAATGTCAAATGAACAAAGCGAAATACAAACAAAAGACGGACAGCATGATTTTCCCACCTCATTCGGAGATACCATTCGAAACTGTGTATGTTGATTTCGCCGAACTGAAGAAAAAATGCGAAGGAGTGAAGAAAACACAATCCTTTTTGGTGTGCATTGATGAGTGCTCAAGGATGCTCGCAGCCAAGCCAGGAAAAGATTCTGCTGCTGTCATATCGCTCTTGAGCAGAGACATGTTTAAAGCAGGTAAATTTGTTGTATCCGATAATAGACCTGCATTCAGAAGCCAGGCATTCGCAAGATGGGCAAAAGAAAGAAACATAACCCTGAAGATTACAGCCCCTTACCATCCATCAGCTAACGGACTAGCACAGCGTGTCATCCGAGATGTAAAACAATATATAAGTGTGTACCCAGCGTTCACTGCAGGGTGGAAGAATTGCCTGCAAGCAGCTGTGTCCCGCCACAACAGGTCGCATACAAGTACTCTTGGATGCAGCCCTCAATACGCCGCTTTCGTGGAGCCTGCCTATTTACCTGCGGACGACATACTTGGCATATCAGAGAAGCTGCACTTGAAGGAAACGAAGAAAGGGGAAGAACAGCAAAATAAGCAGACGGAAGTAAAGAAGAGAGCGTTTGACAAACGTCATAACACATATATTCCCTCAATAGCCCTAGGTGATATGGTTCTGGTGCGGAAATTTATGGCGGTCCGAACGCAAAACTTGTAGGGCCGTTTAAAGTAACAAAATTGGCCACGATAGAAGGGGTGCTGAAGAACATTGGCTACACGACGGAAAACGGCGCAGGGGAAATAGCAGCCATTTCCAGCGTCATCCCTTATCTGGAGCGGAGGGAAGAAATAAAGCCCGGGAGAGTGTAGTGGGCCGGTGTGACAATGGATAGAGTGGGTGGGAACAGTGGCAACACAAAGAAGAATTGTCATATTTTCTGAAAGCTTTAATTGCACTTTTTCACTAAGACTTCCAGATTTCATATCGGTATTTTTTGCAGAATTTTTGGCTGTTGTTATGGCCATACGAAAATTAGCTTCAGCTGTCTCATCAGTCGTAATTGTCACAGATTCTCTTTCTCTATGTACAGCCCTTTCTTCTAACAGTGATTCTCGCATCCTACGTACTTTTCATTCCCTTGTCCCTAGTCATGTAACGGTATTTAAATTGGTATGGGTGCCAGGTCACAAAGGAATTACAAAGAACGAAATGGCGGACAGCTTGGCGAGGGCGTCTCTTAGTGGTCCAATTGTCCCTCTACTTCCGGCATCAGCGCTCATAACTGCTGCAAGATTTAGGAGAAGGACGATAAAGCAGGAATGTAGTAATACCTTATTAACTAATCTTCATGACTATCGACACCTCTTATTCCCTTGGAATAGAAATGCATTCCTCTCCAGAAAACTAGAAGTTATCTTTAAGCAACTACGTTGTCGCATTTCAAAACTAAACTTTTATATGCACAGAGCTGGTCTGGCCCCATCGCCTTTGTGTCCGTATTGCGGCGAAGATGAATCTATCGAACATTATTTCTTAAAATGCACTCGCTTATCCTCATTAAGAAAATACGCATTAGAAGATTCTTTTCATAGGGTTGCGTTGCAGTTCACTGTGTCTACTATTTTGTCTTTGGGTGCCTCCTCATTAGGTCATTGCCACGGGGATGTGTGCTCTACTGCTTCAAAATTCATAATGGACTCAGGCCGGTTCCCTTCATAAATTCGTGCACTTCACTGTTAATTTCATCTTGATTATTCGATTCTGATTGGTATTTCATAGTACCTCAGCTTAACTATTTCAACTTCCACATCTTGGCCAATCCCCCAGGGTGGGTATGTGCCATACTTGAAGGAAACAACAACAACAACAGCTTCGGATCTGTGCATGGCAGTCGTGGAATGTTACATTTGACTTCTTGCCTTGTGGAGCCATTAGCCATGGCTGCTGAGTGCCATGAAAACACCACTCACCCCTTTCAGAGAAAACTGTGGTGTAGAGGTCAGAACTGCTTCTAGCCTCTCTAGCCGTGGGCAGTCTTTGATGATTTGTGGTGACACCCAGTCGTAAAAAAATGACATAAAAAACAAGAGCAGAAGTGGCACGTACAGCACAACGCAGGCCAGGCATGTGTTGAATGAATAGAGGTGGTACTTGCACTCACGAACTGAGTTTCTAAGATGCACGGAAGAGAAAGTTGGCATGTTCCTTACACTCTTCTTTTATTTGTTGCTTTATGCCTCTGGCGTCTGCACTGAGCTCACTCCTTCATCGACTTCCAACCTGCACCACCCATAAACACAGCCATTCTCTGCTTTCTTCTCCTAATGTGAGCCATTGTACACACATTGATGAAGCTTCCTAGGTTTTTCGAGGAAAAGTATCCATGTTTGTCTCCCTGCAAGCTAGTTGTCTTATCGTTCATTCTTTCTGTTGTGTTTCACTGACTGAAGCATGTGACTGAAGCGCTGTGTGCCTAGGGAAGGCTCTTCTGTGTAACAACATTAAAAAGAGAAATAACAAAGAGCCACAGCAAAACAAAATAACCGAAAGCAACAACTGTGTTCGTTTGTAATGTACTAGAATGGAGTACTAGTATGCTCTGTACTATGGGAGAGTGGGAAGATGTCTTTGTAGCTCCAGAAAAGCAAAAGCAGAAAAGGAAACAAAAAGCGCTGAAGAAACCAGGCTGGCACTCAGTGCACTAAATTGTGTTGAACGAAGCTTCTGGTTGAGTATTTTCTGTGCCGCAGACATTCTCTTACTGGTTAGAAGAGAACAATGATAAAGAAATAGATGGTTTGTAGTACAGGATTTCTTATTCTGATATTGACAGATTTCATCCTGCTCACTTCTGAAATATTCTCTGCCTGCCTGTTTGTCATATAATGACTCCCATTTCTGTCTGCCATGCACAAACTTGAAAAGAAGAGGTTAAAGTCAAAATATAGTTGATGACCGATAATTTGGACTCCATGTTGATCATAAAAGCGTGCGTATTATCGAACGTCCAAAAAACAAATGCATAAAGAAAAGACAATTTTATTTGCGTTTTAAAGACCTTGGGCTAGGAAGAAGTGGTCGATGTCTTGCTGCACACATTTGCGCTTACATTGGACCAAGTTCGCGTGTATTTCTGACAGTTTACGATGTTACGAGGGCAGCAAACACTAGTTAGACCCACACGTCACAGCTACGTAGCTCACGGCACATTTGTGAGTCTGAGTCCCTCTTTGACATCTATAGAACTTGTGCAATTATTTCATAATCATCCCATTCAGTACACAACACCTCGCCACGATGTAGACAATGTCTTCAAACGTGATGGTGGCAGGAATCGCCACATCGCAGTCTCAAGGTCATCAACAATGTCGTCAACAACAAGCTCGTCATCGGTGGCAGTTCAGGGTGTTATGTTGAAAAGTCGTCCTCATTTGCAGTCAGCAAGAGTGAATCCAGAGTAATAGAAGCATTTGCTAATTACATCTGCTTGCACTGTTTCCAAGGGAACGGCAGGTATGCGACATTGTCAGCGCCGACTAGCATGCTTCGTTTTCGTTGGCATGCTCGTCGGCACAGACTGCGAGGCTATCGTTCGTACTACTAGACGTGACCTGTTGCTTAACTCCACGAGAAAGAAGTCTTGGAATGCAAAATAAATAAACCAGTACTGAAGACCCAACGTCAAAGCGCTATCAAACGATCGCAGACCTGACACGACCAGCCTTACACATAATCGCAAGCTGCGCATGAGATGCCGAGACAGGATGCGGTGATCGCAATGACAGTGTGACATGCCTCTAAAATTCATGTGTCGCGACCAAAAGTAAGCGTCAGAGATTGTTGTTTTGTATGACATCTCCAAGGCAGCACTTTCTCTCGTTGGCGCGCCGGAAAAAATAATGGTGTCCCATTCAGTGTGCTCGACATCCATGAGCGGGGTCCGAATTATCGAATGTAGCGCCAGGAACTGTCCGAAATATCGGTCATCCTAACACATTAAGTCTACGGTGACACTGTTGGCGCCACGTGGCTGTCCAGATTACCAAGCATGTCCGAATTATCGGTCCGTCGACTGTACAATGCAAATATTTTTGAACACTACCTTTTAAAAGTAATTCCTACCTTGTGGCAAGTACAGTGCCTGTCGGAACATGACTGCAAGCAGACAACGCAGTGGCTGTCCTCGCCATGGTTAGGCTAGAGAGGTGTGTACCATCGCGTGGCCATCGCACGGCAGAGCCAGAACGTGTCACATAAGGCGGAGTGTATGCTGGCTGCTTGGCTTATAATGGCCCATTGTGTGCGTGCCTATTAACTCATGCCAATTTATTCATGAAGACATGAGTGTGCTTCCTTAATCGGCACTATTGCTGATACCATGATGAGCCAGAAAAGAGGTGACTGCTTCAGAATTTGTGATGGGACTATAAGGAACTTTGCCTTCACTACAGCGATTATATCTTCTAAATGAATAAAAGAGGTTTCATGGCAGCTTCACACAATAATATATTTGAAATTTAGTGCAGCTGTGTGTATTATGTCTCTCAGCTCTGCTTTGTTTTTGTTGCTCTTTTGAATGTAGTCCATAGCACCAACATTTTATGGGCAGCAGCAAAGATATGCATGCAGTTGAATAATGAATTGCGACTGTCTCATTGTGAGAAGGGTTGAGCAGCTACTTGATGGTAGCTACAAATGTAACTGAAAGTGCAGCTGTGGGATTGCTTACTTGCCACTGTGACTCAATGCACTTTGGCATTCTTTTTGCCAGGTCCATGCGGATCCAGTGTACTAACGATGTGTGAGAAACTCAACTTCATAATGCGAACAAGCAACACCACTAAAGTGTCCAGGGAGATTGCCTGATACTTCTGGACTGCTGCTGAAATGCAGGCCAGAAGCCTCACTGGCCAGCCATCCCGACACCATGCGGATAGGGTGGCCAAAATGCAGGCCACTCCCGAGGAGGCAGACACCATAATGAGTATGCTTTATGCACCTTTCCAGGAGTAGTTAAAAAACTCAGTTTCAAAGCGTAACTGATATTTCAAATGGCTTACAATGAAAGAATTTATAAATTCATCTGCACAGCCGCATCTTCAGCACCTTGAAGATGTAACACATAGTGATAGCAACAACCCACAACCTTTACTATATATGCAATCCCATAATTCATGATGTGCTTACATGACCACTAATTTGATACAATGTAATTGGCGGAAACATTGTAATTTTTGTTTTGATATTGCTATGTACATTAACCTCATTTAATGTAACCCGAGTGGACTGGAACGCTGCTACTGTTTTTCTTATTACTGCACTCAAATTTGGGGATCGGCATTTAGTAGATGACTAAAAGCTTTAAATATCTGGTAACGGCTACCTTGAAAAAGGCAATGGGCAAAGTTGGTTCTGAACAAATTGTGCGGTGGCTAAGAAATTTGCTCCAGGTCAAATTAATTAAAAAATAAAGTGACTTCAATATGAGTTACTGGGGTTGATTAAATGTATAGAATATGCAGTTGTCGAATTATGTTTGATATCAAATTAACTAAGAAGTCAAGTGAATTGAATGTGAATTGCTGAAATTGATTAAATGCATAGAGTATGACAATTCCCAAATTAATTTAATCTGGTTGCAATCTTCAACTGGCCGTTTGCAGATGTCATCCAGATGGTGATTTTGGAGCGCCCAAGTGCTGTGGAGCCATTAAAAAGGGTTGCTCATGGCCAGCACTGCAGGATATATTTGCCGACGTGCGCAGATTAGACCAAAGTGTCAGGTCGTCTGCCCATAATTCAGCATGAATCATTGATTTCTTCCTAGTTTGAAGTTCTCTCAAATAATCTATAGTTTTATGCCTCGCTTTGCATGGTTATTACAACGCACGTTCACAATATGTGCAATATGTTGCTGCACTGTTTTTCTGAATCTGGTTGGCCCGTGTACACAGTGTTGCCCAATGGGCCCGGGTGCAGTGTGCAGGTGCCACCGGGTGGCCATTGCGCAGTGTGCGCAGTGTCTCCCAGTGTGCAGTGTGCGCAGAATCGCCCAGTGTGCAGTGTGCACAGTCACCTCCAGTGTGCCAAAGGGTAGTGTGCAGTGTACGCAGTGTGCAGTGTACCCAGGGGCAGTGTGCAGCGCATAAAGTGTGCAGTGCCACACTGGTCCCATAATCAGGTGGCACTGGCCCAGTGCCACTGTTTTTTCCAATAGGGTGAAGCTGGCCTCAGTCATTCCTGAGGAAGAGGCTGGAATGGCTTGGAAATGTATGATCTCCCCAGCTTGAATTTCCGTTGCTGTTTTTATTCCTGAATATGTTCCATCCCAATCAGCCAGATATATTTGAAATGTTTGCATCCTAACGATAAGTTATATCTCGAACCATTATAAATGGGTTCAACTGTAGTGCTTTAGGTGGGACTGCTCACGCACACACACTGTTGTTGTTATTTGGGGCTTAACATCCCAAAACCACCTCTGATTATGAGAGACGCCGTACTGGAGGGCTCCGGAAACTTCGACCACCTGGGTTCTTTAACGTCCACTGACATCGCACAGCACAAGGGCCTCAACATTTCGCGCCCATTGAAATGCTGCCGCGCAGCCGGGATTCGATCCCGCGACCTTCGAATCAGCAGCAGAGTGCCATAGCCACTAGACCACCATGGCGGGGCCACGCACACACATTAGTCACTGCAAGTGAAGCATGACTTCTTACTATGTGCCTTCCACAGTGATAATTTTAGAATTTAATGTAAAAGATCATATCTGTGCAGAAGCCACCCTTGACTCACTTTGAACTTAGCAAGCGGAATGTTCATGTGCCGAGTGATAGCTAGTGCTTTCATGTGCACAATCTCCATAGACATTGTGAAGCTATTGCTCCTGTTAAGGCGAATCAATTCGACAAGGTCCCCTTCAAATTTCTAAATTCACGCTCTTACGGAAAGCCTTTTGGGTTCAAGTGGTCCTGGCAAGGCTGTGCATTTGCATCCACCAGCAGCAAGCATGCTCATTCTCAACATAAACTTGCACCTGGCCTCCATTTTAACGCAATCCTTAGCATATTTTGTCACTTGAAGTTTGAATCCTGCAGCACGGGACCGTCTGTGCTTGCCTGTCGCTTCCATTTGTTATTGTTCAAAAGCACGGGGTCTGCCACATGGGAGGGTATGCAATGCAAGACGCACCACAAGCGGCCCACCCACTACCCAAAAAGGGCATCGGAAAATCATTAAATGGCTCAAGTGTGCGTATGCGAAATCAAATAGTGCTGAATAGTGGCCAAGAATTCGAATACTGAACACCAGAGCCCTCATTCAAAATTCAAAGAAACAAGTACATTATAGACTGAAAACCTCCGACTTACGAGTGTTTGTTTTGGTATAATTTTTCGGTACATTCAATGGAAATGAATGTTGATTTCCAGCAACAAAGGTATAGTACAAGAGCTTTAAGCAAATGTCGCTATCATATTTTTGATTTAAGCAAGCGTGTTGACCGCAGCCGCTACTCCACTTACATGATTTCAAATAGAGCTGAAACCCTCTTTAATTACTGTGCGACACGGGCATGTTGGAAGGCCTTTTGAGTCGACAACCTTCAAAAAGCCCAGAACTCTACAGACTCCAGTAGTCCTGGTGCTGCTGCAAGGCAGTTTTGAATGGCCGTTGAGTGGTTCAGGCATTTCATGCAAGGACTGAGTGGCACTGAGGATGTTTATTTTTTTTTCATGCCACGGAAAGTTAAATACTAAATCCAGTTACCACAAATACTTCTGCTGCTTCTGTACAAACATTGATATAAACTGTACATACATTGTTATCTATATAGTATGTGTAGTTTTTAATACCCCTGTCACACTACGCATCCCAGTCAAAAATTGCGACAGGCTGTCGGGCTGTAAGCCTGTAAGCTATATGTTATTTTGGCCTATCGGGCCTGTCGGTCCTATTTGCATATCGGCGGCTGTTTGCGGCCTGTCGGTCCTATTTGCATAGCGGCGGCTCTTTGCGGCCTGTCGGTCCTATTTGCCTATCGGCGGCTGTTTGCAGGCCGGAAACTGTAAGCCTATGGGCAGCCTGTCGGTGGCTGTAAGTGGGGGAGGGGAAGCAATAATGCCTGACCCTCACCCTCCGCTTGCATGAAATGCTTCCTATAGGCGCGAATTTTGAACGCCTGCTTATAGAGGTATCGAATTCACGCAGTTATTCCAAGGGGCACAATACTGCATGGGGTGGAAGGCAGTTGCGCACTCATTTGCATATTTTGTAATGAATCAGCGCAATTAAACATTGGTTAATTTTGATTATGGTCATGTTTTACTTTTGTGCACAAAAAAAGGCTAAGCCTTTAACTCAAACCAGATGCACAACTAGCTTTTCATTGCACCTACTTCTAGGAAATGAAAACGCACATAGTTGCGATAGCATGGCATGTCAAAAATCCCTTGAACACAGTGGCAGTGGTTCCAGCACACTAGCCGTCGTCAGTAATATGCACGCACCCTCTGTATTTAAATGGAAGACACACTGCAGGAGGTTCAATACATCTAAATTATAGAGTTCCTTGCTTTTTGTTGGCTGAGTCGACAGATCTGGCAATGACAACTTTTGTCCACAAATATAGACACCGTACCTAAAGCCCCAACCTAATGGCTGCATATTGTCCTGGACATGTACTTTTGTAATGAAACATGCAGATCCATCCCAAGATTGATCACAATTGACTGACTGACTGTGCAACTCCAAAAAACAAAGTCACTATGGCGTGTACCTCTGAAATACAGGAAAATTAACGAACCTATCTGCTTTTGTCTCAATGCTTTAGTCTAAAGGGAACCTGCTAGTGATAACAGCTAGTGGCCTGCAAGCCAACATGCATGCTTGACTGTGGTAAAGGCATACCCAGTACATAAATGAGTAAATCAATGAACAAATCACAAAATACGGTTTAGAACAGGGAATGTCGCAGGAGCCAACATTACACAAGCGGACTTGTCTTCGTCAGGGCGGCAACTGCGTTTGGGATTTGTTCAATTCAAGCATCCATCTTCTATAAAACATCCATCTTCCCCTCAGCTTCTCTTCTATAAAGGGGTAAAGGCATACACAGGCGTAAAGGCATACACAGTACCACTGTTTCACTGTGGAGAGGCTATATCCACAGTCACTCCATCATCGGCTTCCTAATTGTCCTTTGCCAAATGTCGTCCTTTTCCTAAACCTTTTGCAGTAGTTCTTGATTTCCACATGCACTTCTTTTTTCTACGAAAGTTCAGGAAACATTTAGGGTGATCATTCATCACATTTTTTTTGCTAATTTCCACTTCCACTAAATAGAGCTGTACAAAATGTTCGCAAGTATCATCCTCATACAGTAGTAAGGCTTCTTCAACATAAAGGTAAACAAAGCACTTCGAGTGGAGCAAGCAGCGCCACGCACTACAGACCTTCCCACTTGCCAACTTAGTGCTCAAACTTTTCAAGCAATCTGATACTGTTGCAGCTACATCAGATCCCTGGCAATGCAGTACTTGTTGCATGTCATCTTGAACAAAGGTCCAAGCAGGCACATATACATTCGTGTGGGACCTGGGGAATTTGATCAAGAAAGCAAAATAATTATAGCTACACTGGTCATCATATGTGTAGATCACATATGTAGAGTTTTAAGACCTCCGTAAGGAGATTTCGAAATTGTACTTGACAATATAAATGTTGCGATATTTACCGAATAATAATGCATGACCTTAAAGCAATGCCACAATGTTGCTTGGGCCGTACAAGCCAGTCCCTATGTCACAAGGTGAACACCATGAACAGCAATAAAAACTTCCAGCTAACAATTATGATGCACCACTTCTAGTCCATTTGTGAAAGCGCATCAAAACAATGAGGCTGCTTACGCATACAGGTAGCACCAACTAGTCAGATTACATGTTGATATTGAGGAAAATTGCATGAATTACACTGATGTTTGTCTACCCACAGTGC
Organism: Hyalomma asiaticum; assembly: GCA_013339685.2. NCBI lineage: Eukaryota > Metazoa > Arthropoda > Arachnida > Ixodida > Ixodidae > Hyalomma > Hyalomma asiaticum. The sequence goes on along the minus strand of JABSTT010002264.1, from coordinate 16,070 downwards.
CACTTTGTAATTATTTGGCACTCCTTCTAAAAATGCAGGAAATCAAGGGCATAATTAAACATATAACACCTCACTGTATTTCACAGCTGAAGATCAAGAGTGAGAGTAAGAGACACTTTGAAATGAAGTTTTATTTTCAGATGATCAATTTCACTGGTGTAGTCTTCCTCTTCTTGCCAGAGTCATACACACACCGTGCTGTTTTTCTTGCTAAATGATTAAGTGGGCATTTCAATTCCATGAATTTAGGTTCTTCGATGTCATTTTTTATTCTAGTTTTCTACTTCAAGCCAATAAAATGTGGGTGTGTATTGATTTTAGTGATGTGTTATTATCACAGTGAATTGCACACCAAATTATTCAACCATGTTTGTTTGCCTCTTGCATCAATAAATCGAACAGTTAAATTGATGAAGTCAAAGTTGCATTAGTTGAAGTTGACCATGTTGAATTAATTAATCGCATCCTATTTTCTTTGGGCATCAGCAACTTCTGGCACAAGGCACATCCTTTCCTTCTCTTACTCTGGCTTTGTGCTGGAAACCATAACATCTTGAAGAGACCTGCACACACACACACACACACACACACACACACACACACACACACACACACACACACACACACACACACACACACACACACACACACACACACACACACAAAAGTAAAGGAATGATCGCATGATTAAAAGGAACAAAAGGCACTTGTTAATATATACATGGTTGGACAAACCAATGCATAAAAGATAATTGCTATGAATTGCCAACACTCCAATGTTTACGCTGACTTAATCGACACTGGTTTCATATTGTGATTGCCATCTGTTGCGTAAAGGTTAACTGCAACTCTGATCCATATTTTCCATACGACCGGGATTACGACCGGGATCTCCTGCTGACCTGATTACAGCTGTTGGAACCCTTGTGCTTCGCAAGGTTCGGGGTAGGGCCTGCTCAATCCTGTGCCTGTAGGCATAGCGTGAACAGTCGGGCTACAGGTCTGAGTTCCACACAGAGATGCCTGGCCAAGATGCCGCTACCACCTCAATGAGTGCCTGGCCCCCCACGTCATCCGTCAAGACCTGACATTTCGAGTCGTCCTCTACGCAAGCGTGCTGTATATCAGTTATCCACTAAATCCAGCTGAGCAGCAATTTTGTGAGCATTCACTTCTCCCACGTTACATTCGCGCATCACTACCGGGCCTTTCAAGGTTAAACTGCGAGGACCCGCATAAACCTTATAGAGACGTTATTAGGACGTACTGCTTTCTCAATTCTGTGATGTTTTATTTTGCTATTTTCTTACTAGTTCATATTCAAGCTTTGTGTGTTCTTGTGTTGTGTGAAAAACGGCTTTGTCCCCAATTAGGCTCCCGGAAGCTTCGCCTGAGAGAGTCGTTCCGAAAGCAAATCTCGCAAAAAAAGAACCTGCTCTATCAGAAATTGGCCTTCGCAGTGACAGCACAAAGCCGTTGATTTTTCCGGGAGATTGTATGTTTCACAACCATGACCAGCACTTCAGAATGCGAGAAGTGTTAGTGAAGCTGCCACGGTGTATGGGCCTTGAGGGCGATGAGTTAAAGGTGTGATGTGACGAACGCAAAGCCGCTGAGCAAGAAAAGACGAAGGAACTGGAGCTTGGAAAGGAGATGAAGATTGAAGAAAAAAGAACTGGAAGAATAGAAGTTAAGTACGCTCCAATTGCAGCTTCAGCTGGCAGCGGCAGCGCAGACGAGGCTCGGGAGAGAGAGGACGTTAGGCGGGAGCTTCAGTGTACCGGCATTCAAGGTGTTCTCAAGAGCATTGATCAGGAGAATGAACCTCTCGTGAGTGGCAATTTTGTGCGTCGCTATGGCATTTTCCAGATATTCAGCTAAATGGTGGTATAAAACATGGTATGGAGATAGGCACCCGAGAAACTAAGGTTAGCTTAGATATGCTGGACGAAACGAACCGCAGGTTCGGGACTCAGGAACATGGAAGTTCCATAGAGGATCAGTTTTCGTGTACAGCCTCTAGGAGGCCAAGCACAATTAAAGGGCCCCTAAACCACCAAGACGTCGAAATTTAGTTGTGGTGTTGCTTTTATGCCGCTGTCCGCAACAAACACGTAGCCGCAACAATTTTTCGAAACGGTGACGAAATAGCCGAGTTACACGCGTTTGATTATCAAAAGGCGGCGCTTGCTTGTTTGGCTCCCTCCTGCGCCCACCAGCCGCTTCCCGGTGCCACCTCCTAGCCTAGTGCTCCTCCGAATGCCACGCCTCCGCCGGGCTCCTGCATTCGCGCAAGTGTTTTGTTGGTGCTGTGCCAACGCTCTCTGTTAGCGCTATCCGTCGTGCTCTGACAGTTGCTGCAGTTTGTAGTCGGCTGTACCTCACTGCACTTGCGTAGCCTAGTGCATTTGCCAATTCACACACGAACGACACATGACGAGGAAAACAAACAGGCAGGGAGTACGTGCATTCGGTAGCAGAGTAACCGGAACTCGACGTTCTCCTTCGACCAATCAGCGAAGGTCGGACTCTTATGAGGTCACCAAAAACCACAATGTCGTCACGGCTAACTTTGGCATGCCGGAAATGGCCGGCGAGGTGCAAGGGAATCTTTTTTGAGTTTGTGGCGCGGCCGCGGTGTGTAGCGCTGACGCATTTGACATCGTTCATGGAGACGGCATTTTCAACTTGTTGCGCGTGTTAACTTGATATGTTCAAAAAAATGCTGGGGGTGGTTTAGGGGCCCTTTAAGGAGGACGTAACGGAACTTCTAAAATATGACGACCATATGACGACCAATGCCGTTCAGACAACTCCGAGGTATTCGTCGCCCATTGTTCATGCGTGCTGCTTGCTGAGGTTACATACGCCACAGGTATGGTCCACGAGCATTCAAGGAACCTCCTCGTAAATGGGGGAAGAGGGACGTATCAGGACAGCACAGTTGTTATCTGTTCGAGGCTACTAGAGGAGCTCGAGCGAGGGCGGTGTAGTGGTGTGCGCGTTATGATACTACGGTCGACGACGACGACGAAGAGACACTACGGTGACATCTGGTGAGCTGGGGGACAGAATTAAAACCTGGAGAAAAGGTGAAGCCAAGAGAAGAGAAAAGAGGACGAGGAAGAAGAGAGCTCGTGCTGGGTATCGAAGCAGGCAGTTGTAGACCATACGAGCTTGTCGGGAGCGCGTCCCGAAGCACGACTGCAGCATCGGGTCTCCTCGGCTACCTCAGTCTGGCTTCCTTGGCCAGGAGCCTATTCAGCCACGCTACCGAGTTGAGACCAGTCTTGGCTGTTCGTTGGTTGTTCGGCGACAGGCCGGGCCAGCTACCGAGTCACCCGCCCCAGCCGCTCTCTACCGCTGTGCTGAGGCGAGTCTTGGCTGTTCATTGGTTGTCCGGCGACAGGCCAGGCCACGCTACCGAGTCATCCGCCCTGTGTGCAAGCCAGACCCGTCTCCATCCCACCGCGTTCACCGACTCGTCGACCTCACATCAGACCACCCGGTGAACTCTTCCCAACTATTACAGCATCAGGGACTAGATAACTTAAGAGAACTATTTAGTGGACCTTAGAACATTGGCTGGGGACAATCAGTGTTTTTTTCCATTGCGTTAATAGAAAACCTTAAAAATGCAAATGGCCTCGTCCTTCTCGGCAACGAGCCTTTTACGGCCGTTGCAGTGTTAAACCCGAACCACCTATAACCATCATAATTGGCGCCCGCGACTACAGGACGACGAAGCCGTTTGCATTGAGCAGAATTATTTGATGTCGTGATGAGTCATCAAGAGCTGATAACGCTGGCAGAACGCATGGGGCTGCACGGACCAGAGTTAAGGGCATGGGTAGACGAACAGTTGGACCGAGCACACGAGGAATCGGTGAAAGCGCGTGAAGAACGAGTCGCGGAAAGGGAGGCGGCGAAAGAACGCCTGGAGATGGAAGAGAGGGCTCTTCAGTTGCGACTCCGACTGGTTGAGGCTGAACGCAGCGGAGAACAAATGGCGCGTGATCAAGGACCCGAAAGAAATCGAAGTCTATCGAGCGTGATAAACCCCCATAACTTGATCCCAGTGTTTAACGAGGGTCGTGACGACCTGGATGCGTATCTTAAGAGGTTTGAGCGCGTAGCCGTTGGTCAGGAGTGGCCTGAGGAGAAGTGGGCTACAGCTCTTAGTTTGTGCCTCAGTGGGGAAGCCTTGAAAGTCTTTGGTCGCCTGTCACCAGCAGAATCCCCGACTGGCCTTGCTCCAGAGGTTTCGCTTTACAGCCGAAGGCTATAGGGAGAAGTTTAGGCAGAGCAAGCCCGAAGACGGCGAAACGGGTAAACAGTATGCAGCAAGACTGCAGAGCTTCTTTGACCGTTGGCTGGAAATGTCGAAAACGGAAAAGGACTTTGAATCCGTACGCAACCTTAGTGTGGCTGAACAGTTTTTAAGTAACTACCACGGTCGTCTTGCACTTTTCCTGAGGGAAAAGAAATTGAGACCATTGAAGAAATGGCAGAAGCTGCCTACACCTGGTTAGAGGCTCAACGGCAAAATAACTTGTTGATTTTCCGGAACAAGTCCGAAAACAACACTCCCAAGGAGCCAGATGTAAGCACTTCTCAACCTTAGCTCAGATGTTTCGTATGTGATCGACAGGGGCACAGAGCATCTCATTGCCGTGCGAAGCCAAAACGACTTTTCTGTGCGTATTGTCGTAGACCAGGACATGACGCGAGGGCGTGCCCGAAAGGCGACAGTAGCTCAAAGAAGGCGGCGTCTTGTGTCGTGTCGCCTGGGGATCAATCGGCAACGACCAAGTGTACAAATGAGTTACAAGAAGATAAATACTTCGCAAGTGCGCTCAGAACGCTTACAACGACAACAGCAGGAAACTTGCCCGTACTACAGGGAGAGGTTTTCGGCCACAGCGTCACTGTCTTGAGGGATACTGGAAGCAACACACTTGTAGTACGACGTTCCCTGGTTCCAGATTTCGCGCTTACGGGTACTACTGCATCGATTTTATTGGCCGATGGTAGTTGTGTCGAGTTACCGGAAGCAGAAGTAGAGATTCTATCGCCTTATTTCTCCGGGATCGCGATAGTCAAGTGTATGACATCGCCACTTTATGACGTCATCATAGGAAATGTTCCTGGCTCCCAGGACCCTAACGACCCCGACACAGCGTGGAAGGAATCAGCAAACCAGAGGAAAGCGACCGCTAACAAGATGCCGGTGTGTGGTGTAAAAAAAAGCAGGGATGCGGCATGCGTGATTTCCGTATGGTGGATCCCTCAAGCAAAGGCCAGCAGAAATTGGCGAATCTGAAGTTTAACAGCTGGGAAATGACGCAGCAGTCCTTTAGCCAAGAACAAGAGAAGGACGAGACGTTGGAAGCCTGTAGAGCAAAAGTAGGCACGATAATTCGAGGCAAAGACTCCGCACACCATTCATTTGTTATGGAAAAAGGAATCTTGTACCGCATTTACCACCTGACCCCAGGTAGGACGTTTCAACAGGCGGTGGTTCCAAAAGCCTTGCGTGTTCATGTGTTGAAGTTGGCTCACGAATCTCCGATATCTGGACACCAAGGTATCCAGAAAAACAAAGGACAGAGTTTTGGAATCATTTTATTGGCCTGGTGTACAGGAGGAGGTGCGCAGATACGTGAGATCGTGTGACGCATGTCAGAGGACATATCCAAAAGGCAAAGTAGGAAAAGCGCCTCTTGGACGTATGCCATTGATCGACACGCCTTTCGAGAGAGTAGCCGTGGATATTCTTGGACCATTAACGCCTGTGTCTACGAGAGGGAATCGCTACATTCTTACGTTGGTAAATTTTGCAACACGGTACCCTGATGCCGTGGGTTTACCCGCCATAGATTCCGTAACTGTAGCAGATGGGCTATTGGAAATTTTCTCCCGTATAGGATTTCCACGGGAGATTCTTTGCGACCAGACCTCCTGCTTCACTTCGGACCTAATGAAAGAGGTGAACGATCTTCTTTCTGTGCGGCACCTAAGTTCGACGCCTTACCACCCGATGTGCAATGGCCTTGTCGAGAAGTTCAATGGAACTTTAAAACAAATGCTGCGCAAGCTGTGCCAAGAGCAGCCTAACTCATGGGACCGATTTCTAGCACCTCTTTTATTCGCCTATCGAGAGGTACCCCAAACAAGTATGGGATTCTCCCCTTTTGAATTGATATACGGTCGACATGTGCGAGGACCTCTGAATATTCTCAAGGAACTGTGGACTGGGGATGATGTTAAGGAAGAAGTCAAGACCACCTACGGATACGTGCTTGATTTGAGAGAGCGTCTTGAACAGACTTTGAAGCTGGCACAAGAAAACCTCGGTCGAGCTCAGACTGCGCAAAAGAGGTACTACGATCGAACCTCGAAGACCCGAGAGCTCAAAGTTGGTGACCGGGGTCTGATTTTGCTCCCAACTATTGAAAACAAGCTCCTCATGCACTGGAAAGGGCCATTCCCAGTTACCGGAAAGAAGAGTGACCACGATTATTGGTTGGACCTGGGACGTACAACAAGACTCTTTCATGTTCACTAGCTCAAGCGCTACGAAGAACGGCCGCCACAAACCGCTGCAGTACATCTTGCAGGCAAAGCACTTAAACAGCAGAATCCTACGCTGGAGCCTCGCACTGCAAGAGTACACATTCCGCGTAGAACATATCAAATGTTCAGAGAACGTTGGTGCGGACTACATAAGTCGGTTGTAAATATGTGCGCTAACCACATTGCAAGTAAATAAAACTGGTCTTCATTGTAGACTGTGTGGACAGGCCTTGTTTGATTACGCAACGCTTTGTACATTGATGAGAAGTGTGCATTTACTGTGTACTGTTACTGGAACTATGTTTCTCTCGCGCACACTTATAACAGTTTTTTTATTTCGCTTCAAAACAAAAAACTTTTCAAAAGGGGGGCTTCTTGTACTGGTGTGCGCGTTATGATACTACGGTCCAAGGTGTCTTGAAAGTGATGACGACGACGAAGAGACACTACGGTGACATCTGGTGAGCTGGGGGAAAGAATTAAAACCTGGAGAAAAGGTGAAGCCAAGAGAAGAGAAAAGAGGACGAGGAAGAAGAGAGCTCGTGCTGGGTATCGAAGCAGGCAGTTGTAGACCGTACGAGCTTGTCGGGAGCGCGTCCCGAAGCACGACTGCAGCATCGGGTCTCCTCGGCTACCTCAGTCTGGCTTCCTTGGCCAGGAGCCTATTCAGCCACGCTACCGAGTTGAGACCAGTCTTGGCTGTTCGTTGGTTGTTCGGCGACTGGCCGGGCCACGCTACCGAGTCACCCGCCCCAGCCGCTCTCTACCGCTGTGCTGAGGCCAGTCTTGGCTGTTCGTTGGTTGTCCGGCGACAGGCCGGGCCACGCTACCGAGTCATCCACCCCAGCCGCTCTCTACCGCTGTGCTGAGGCCAGTCTTGGTTGTTCGTTGGTTGTCCGGCGACAGGCCGGGCCACGCTACTGAGTCATCCGCCCTGTGTGCAAGCCAGACCCGTCTCCATCCCACCGCGTCTCCATCCCACCACTTAGATGTTGCGTCAAGTTGCCGATTTTTAGATGTCTTCACTATACAAAAGCAATGGTCAATGCAGTTTCTTTTCATTAACCTGAACTTTCTCTCTGCTACATGGATGATTCTTTTGTGTAATGGAGACCTCTGAAATCGCCAACTTGACACAACATTTATATTCTGTTTGCCCCGCCATACAGTACACGGTTGAGTGTCAACGAGACTGCACCACCCTTTTCTTGATGTCCAAGCGGTGAGAAAATGCAAGCACCTGAAACTCTTTACAGGAGGACGGGACACAATGGTCGTTACCTCCATTACGATCCCTCCCAACCCATCAGCAACAAGGCACCTGTTGCGAACACTTTACTTCAAAGAGCCCATAGCGTACACACAGCAGACCAGATTCAGAACAGCAGCCTGAAGAGGACCACATGGTTGGGGACCTATGAAAGCTGGCTACCGAAAACGCTCATTCAGTCCGTCGCCTGTAGCAGGGAGAAAAAGAGCAGAAGGCATACCAGTACCGTAGGCGCAAGGACCCAGAGAGGCATTGGCCCAGATTTTCAAGGAAAGGGTGCACATGTGCCTTCGTGCACACTAGGCCACTACCTCACGCTCCTCTGAAAACCACCCAGCAAAGGGGGAATAGCCGAGATGTTGCGTACAAAATTCCATGCACCGACTGCCCGTGCTCGTACATTGGTGAGACAAAACACCTACCAGAATGAATTAGGCAACACAGGAATAACATCAGGAGGCAAGGCAGAGAATGAAGTGCGGTCACCAAGCATTGTCAGGCATTCGACCACAAAACTGACTTCGGGGGAACGACAATCGTCAAAAGCGACCCGCAACGGAGAAAAAGATTGTTGCTTCAATCATGGCACACAACTTGAACCGTTCTCTGGGAACTCTCCCCAAGGTGTATACAGTCTGCACTCCATGACGAATCACTGCAAGTGTGGTGGCTCTGCCAAGGATGATATAACGCAGGTTGCCCTATTGGAAAAACAGCGTGTCCCTGTGCATTTTTGCGCACTGGGCGACACTTGGGACGCTGTTTTTCGCTGTAAAGCCGCTGCGACGCGCTGGGACGCACGGGGCGACACTGCGTTTTCACTGTACGCACTGCTAGACACTGTATTTTCGCTGGTACGCACTGCGCGAGACTGCATTTTCGCTGTCGCGCACTGAGTAACACTGAATGGTCACTGGCGCACTGATTTTGTCGCTGCACACTGGGACAGCGTGCAGTGACAGCCTGCAGTAGCACTGTACAGCTGGGCCAGCGTATACGTACGGCACATGCACTTGCTAGTGCTGCGGTTAATTAAGCGCCGATAAACAGGGATATTATTATGTGCGCTGCAACAATTTGCCGACAAACTAATAGACATGAGTGCTCAACATCGTTGAGGAGAAATATGTATCGGTCGCACAGCGAGAATATCAGCGCCGATTGAATTCAACCCGTTGTTGTGCACATTTCCTATATTTCCAGCCAAGATATTAGGAGATGCGTCGTCGCAGAGGAAGCGACACTCGCTTATAACTCGATATGTATAGTTATCCGATCCGCACGATCCGTCCCACGCAATACATGTCCGTACATGTACCGGTCGTCGCATTGCGACCGTGCGCACGTATTGGCTCAGCTGGACACGCGAAGCTGGATCGTTCGAACAATTCAGCGGCGCGTGTTCAGCCGAGCTGTCGTCACCAAGTCTTATTCGCAATGTCCGCGAACTATAGGTGGCGCGCAAGTCGAGCCAACATGGCTGTCTGGAGGAGGATAGACTAGCCGCATGCCCGGAGTGTACGCCGTTCGCCGCGTGTCGTACAGAAGCTTCAACGGGTTTTTCACCATGTCCGACACCAATTAGCTTCCTTTTGCGAAGCCGATTTCATTATTGACCATTATGGAAACTTCTGCGAAGGCAGAGCTGTTGACATCAGCCTCTTCTTACGTGGTGCCCACAGCACGAAGAAGTCTGCGCACCGCGAAGAAGTCGCAGCGAAATGGCAGAAAAATGTGACAAAAACTGTCACTTGCGGATCCAGAGGCGTGCCGTGCGCCTCTTCGCGTACATCGCGAAGACACTCGCAGGATCCGTTGATAGTAAACGCGTGCAAACTGCCTTGTGTCACACGGACGAAGCTTGTCACTGTAGCTCGCAGCCGACTGGGTAATATTTTTTAACCGTATTTTCTGCACAGTGAGCTACCGAAGTGAGTAAATAGTGGCGTCACACGGGCACATGATAGCGACTGGGATCGATCAGGGTTACATTTCTTAATCGCAATCAACGGTGGTCACTGCTACATGGTCCAACGTAATCATGATAGAGCTTAGCGCTGGCGTGGGCCCAATCGGGAGTTCGGAGCCGTATTGCAATGCGCACAGGCCGATCGTGTTGATCAGTGTATCATGCTTGAGAGCGCGATCAACAGTGCACGCGTACCAGCACATGTTCCAGATAGAGCCAAAACAGGATCGGCCTAGATCGTGATCAAAAATCCCCGTTTAATGTGAATCGATGTCAGCACTGACTGAAATATAAACATTCGTTCTTGTGTGCGACTGCGCGTAATATGTGAAAAAAAATGCGAATACCACGCAAACAACCAACTTTGCGGCTTGCAGTGGTTCGCAGATGTCTCTTACATTTAACCACCGCGCTGCCACGCTAGCAGGTGCGCGCATCTATAGAAACGGCCTTCTCACTATAAATGCGACATAAAGCCTGGCCACTGCGCGTTTTAGCCAAAAAGCGAAAGCAGTTGCCGCCTACCTATATTGCTCCAGAATAAATTACCGGGAGTGAAATGTGTGCTGCACGCGCTCATCGGCGGCGTCACAGGCTTTCCGATGTGAAACCTCACTATCCATTCCTTCTTTCGCAACGAACCTTAGAGGGAGGAATGCAGGGTTATCTCGTTGTGAACAGCTCAATTTGTGCACTGGGGCACGCAGCACACGGGGTTACTGTTGTGCTTTTTGCATATCACGCGCAAATGCGTACACAACGGTGCGGCGGCGACGGACAGTACAGCGCGTCGTCTGCCTATCCTCCTCGTGGCATTTCTGCCGTGCGCCGCGGTGCGGCGTGACAGTCTACGGACAGTTAAGGTACCTGTATGTATAAAGGTAGCGACAAGTACACGCGTGCCCTCTGGAGGGGTCCATGGAGCAGCGCTAGCAGACGACGCTCCGCTCGCTCGCGTGCATACTGCGGCCGGCTGAAACCGCTCTCAGTACGGACTTGAACCATTCAATTATTTCTATTTGCAGCGTAAGCTTCTCAGGATACTTGAAATGATAGGGGCAACAGCTCTAGATCCTGGTGCGCGTCAAGCCTTAAAATAAAACGCTCGTGCTTTCGAAACACCTCATTCTAATGAACGGTGCTTCACAGCGGTGGTGATACAGCGCTTTTTTTTTAGCGCCGTTTCGGCGATCTGAAATTCAGCGCACATTGAAGTGGGGACGATATTTGGGTTAGCTTATTGTGCTTGTCTCATAGTTCGAAGAGATGGGGACGGGGGTTGTGGGCTTACCGCAACCTTCGGAAACTTCATTGCACACTGATTGCTTCTAGTTGTGCGCAGCGAGTGATATGCGCCCTTATCGGTTTTATTGCGTTTGTCGGTGTTCGGCGAAATTCCCGTAGTCTTCTAAACCGAACCTCCAAGGATATGTTTACGTAATACTCTAAGCTTTTCTTCTAATATAGAATTTCGCTGCATCTGAGAATTATCAGTAACCAGATTACCTTCTAAGTTCTAGAATATAGAGCATGCCCACTATAGAGTCTACGAGGCGCATATTTTAATTTCCTTTTTAAAAAATACGTTTATTCAAAACTCTCCGCCTTTTACTATTCCCACCACCTGCATTCTCTATGTACCCTTGTAAGCCCTGGGGATATGAGGTTATGTTGACATTATGCCCAGTGTGTTTGCAAATAAATTTGTGGCGTTTCTGCAACTATATGATATGAAACTATAGCCATAAAAGTTTAATCAGCTGGTTTGTGTGTACATGCAGGATAATAAAGTAATACGTATTTGAAAATAGACCTTTATTGCAGGAATGCAGAACTCCATTTTGCTCCCTCATTCGCTTGCAGGGTGGCTTTCGCTCTTTGTTTCGGCCGATGAGTGAAGGTGCTCGGCGTAACATACGGCTTCAGTTTCTTCTGGCCAAAGTTTTGTAAGATTAATGGCCTTTAACGTCAAAATAGTCCTGTAAAAAAGATACGCAAAGAGCTAAGACAAAGCTGCCTTAATCGACCGCGCGCAGAGCCCTGCAACAAAACGCAGCAAGGCGTGGCAAAACAAAGCAGACATGGAATCCCAAGGACAAGCATTTGATTTTAAGTCTGAAGTTTTGAAGCCGCTCGAAAAACATCAGAGAAATACAGCCGCCTCCGTGTAGTTCGTGCACATTGTCATAGTACCATGAAGGCGTTTACTGAGCAAAGTAACAGCAGCCTCTAGCACATTGACACACTTACATATATATGCTCGAATGATCTGGGAAAGCTTGCAATAAGTTCACTGCATGCTATGCAAAACGTTCACTTATACAAGCTTTCGTATCTAAACATTATAAAAGGGCGCCCACGCCTGAAAAATAACCTTATGTGACACGCCCTTACGCGATATGCACAAACTTAAGTATACACATATATGGCTGTTTCAAGCACCCGTATCAATGCAACTAAATGGCAAGAAGCACTCTACATTGCTCTAAGCTTCCCGACTCAGTGCACAGCCAACACATTAACCGTTCGCCGCCGAGAAAGCACGCATCATGGTGACATAAACAAACGCGATTGTATTGGGGTCCTGAGCTAATCAATGTGACAAATATTTGATGCTAAACGTAAATAAATATAATGTGAAAACCTGCGCCATCAAGAATCCGAAACAATAACAGCGTTTTTAAGATAATGCCCAACGAGCAGCATATGCGGGAACAAAGGCGCGCCAGCGAGGCTGATGGCTGGCTGAAGCCTACGACAGTGTTTACATTTATAAACACCGCGAAGTCACTTACCTCGCATAGCCGGGTGTTCTCAGGGGGCACGAAATCCTTGCGCCCGATTCTGTGGAGCCATATCTTCCGTCTGCTGACGTTATTATCACCGCCAGGAATGGAAAAGAACTTTTTTTCCATCCAGTGTTCGGCTGCAGCAACCGTAGGCACAGCAGCCCGGCATGCTAGCGCGCCATGCTGCAAATGTTCAATAAAAACACCTAATTCCCGCGTCCGATCAAGCTCAAGGTTACAAAAACAATACACCAGAGGCTCAAGAGCTATTTTCTACTTACCGAAACAGTCAAAACCACGTTCGGAAGCGCAAGCAACCGTACGTTCCGCGTGCGCGGAGATCAACTGCCGGACCCTTTGGGCGGGGCTTGGAGGAGAAAAGGTCACGTGACGCCAACCAGCCAATCGCGCTGCGCGGCGGCTGGATCAAAGCCTTTCGCTACTTTTGAAACATGCAGGGACTTTACGGACAGTGCGCATATCACCTTCCTGACACTTGTGCACCATCGAGCGCACTCATAAACGAGTCGGCGAACGACGCGCACGCAGATGCCTCGCGACGGTCGCAGGCGCGTTTTGACGGCGTACTGCGGCCAAGCACGTGGCGTAGCTGGAGGCAGCTAGGCGCGCTACAACGCTGAATATTTTGTGCACGTCGTGCATGTCTGCTTCACGTGCACGATATATTGAAGCAGATATGCACAAAGCCTCCTGCCCACCTACGTGTTCTCGATGCCGGTAGCGGCGGCCGGAGCTGTCGGAACGTCGCGCTATCTCGATCGGCGCGCTCAGGTCGAGAGTGGCCAGAGTGACGCACGCTCATCGCTTCGCCCACGCGTGACACCTTTGCCTGCGTTAATTGTGGGTCCCACAGCCGCTCCGCCTTTTAGGCGTGGTGCGCTTAGGTTTTTGACCAACGTTACATATATATGCAACCTGGCATTTTGAGCAGACATGTATGTATATACATATGACCAAAACCTGCTTTTAAATATTCGTGTCCCTCAACTCCTGTAATGAAATGCTTCAGTGCTACTTCTATGTTGCGGACGTCCACACTAAGTGTAGATGCCAGCACTAATTTGGGACGTTTATTTCAAGTTGATGAATGAATATTATATTTATCTCAACATATTAAATAGCTTTCAAACGATCATACATGTATTCTCTCTTCATTACGGTGATGAAGCTTTCAGTCATTTGAAGTGCAGTACCCTGTAAATGGCATATCATAAAAGAGCAAAATAAAATAACTAACCAGATACACAGCCAAAAACAAAAAAAAATCAAGCAGCATTTCCAAAATATACCATCTCTATTATGTTAATCAGCAATGGTTTGAAAGCACACAAACAAGGCATAAGAAAACAAACACATGAGTAAGACAAAGATCACTACATAAGACAGTACCTAAAAGAAGGGCGCAAGAGACAAGGGGCCAGGAGAGGTCAGCGATCCAAGCACTTTTTGTGCCCTGTTTTCAACCTATCTTGGTTATCCAACCCACTCAGTATTCGATTCCTTTGAAGAGGCTCGGCAACAGTTCTTTAACATAAGCTGGAAACGGTGCCGATCAGTCATGAAAGCTTCTGTGAGCACGAGCCAATTATTGCACTGCTCACACCAGGGAACCTGTAATTTGGTTTGAAAAACAGCTGGGAAGCATCTGCTTTTCTGTCAACAAATGGCGTCACTGGGGGCACAGAATACATTGCTTGATTTTTTCAGCGATCATTAAAACAGCTCGCTTCACCAGGCACCATATACCTTGACTCCGACCCCACGCCTTTCCCTTTGTACTGGTCATCATTTACAAGTAACCCTAACCCGTCCACTCAGCCCCGCTATGACCTTCTCCGCGTCTTTATTTTGCCAGTCCTCGACTAACGGGAACAACCTGCTCCGTCATATTGCGAAAATCACCTGCCCATCAACATTTGTTGAAATGATTAAACACTAATAAAACGATAACTCGGGCAAGTTGGTATCGGTTCATACTGAAGTATAACAGCAAACCACGGCTAGGCAACCGGACTGAGAAGCATAGAAATGACACACACAACAAGTGCCGACTCGCAACTGAAGATTTCATGAAACATAACACAAGAATATAACACGCAAGTGCATACGACATCGGTTGCCACTGCTGTTTTGCCAACGTAACACAAGGTTATGAAAACACGTGCTGCGGAAAGGCAAATTTCTTGTCACACAAGTCACCTGAAGCTGGGCTGACATATTTTTCTTTTTCTCTAACAATAATGAGACCACATGATTTGCACTGCATTGCAAGATTTGCAGGGGCCAACTTTTTTAAAGAAGCATTATGTTCTTTTAGTCTAGCATTAATGCAAGTTCCAGTGTACCCAATACACAAATCACCACATGACAATGGAACTACAATGGAACTATACTTTTGAGACTTCTTCCCGTGCTTGATACCACATGTGTTCTGATGTGAAAAGTCTTCATTAACAAGACGGCACAGCTTGCTCAGTCTATTATTGCTGGAAAACACAATATTGACCGCATACCTATTCCCAACATTCATAACCCCATTTGCACGGTGTTTTTTTAAATGCATTTTGCTTCTTAAAAAAATTTGGCCATTGCTAATCTTGTAATGCATTGCAAATCATGTGGTTGTTCTCCCATTTTTTTGAGCACTAAAATAGTGTACAAGCATGTGCAGCAGATTAGCAGAGAGGTGGTAGAGGTGTATCCTATTTTTAAAGAAAAAGAAAAATGTATCAGCCAAGCTTCAGTTGATTTGTGGGACAAGGAATGTGTCTTTCTACAGCGAGTGTTTTCTAAACCTGATCTTACATTGATAACACAGCAGCAAGAATCCATGTCACGTGCACTTGCATGTTGCTTATATTTATGTGTTATGTCTAGTAAAATGTTCAGTTGCGCGTGAGCACTTGTTGCGTGCATTGTTTCTTTACCTGTCAGTACGGTTGTGTAGTAGTGCTTCGTTGTTATACTTGCAGGCGGTGTGGGCAGAAGTCGAATTTTGCTGAAAGACAAAGATCTTTTATTCTTGGTGTCTTCTTTTATGCCCTCATGTACAAAAGTGTGTGTGCTACAAATGTCACGTATCTCACAACTTATAAAATATGTCCGATTTTGCTCTGAAAATACGCAACTACTGAGAAGTGTTCAAAGTGATATTTGCAAAAATGGCTTAATATTTAGAAACTGTTTCACCAGACAGTGGTTACAAGATTTGACAGATGTGAAATACGAAAGGAGGCCATATTCGCCAATTGACCATTTGCGGAAAAGCGAGCGCCACCTGTCATGTAAACTGGAAAACATAGCTGGCGCTTTTGGTTGGAAAACAGGTTCTCGAACTGGCGTTTTCAAGGCAGCACTCAGCAGTTGACGTGCGCCTGTTTTGTTGTTTAATTTTTTTTTCTTTTGCCAGGGTAGTTTGCCTGCATTGAGCAGACATGTAGAGATA
>JABSTT010002263.1:0-46980 GCA_013339685.2 Hyalomma asiaticum | reverse complement strand
CCTCTCGAACTTCACTTCTCAAAAACGGTTCCACTTTCAGCAGCTGTAGCGGTGAAGCCATCCCTGCGTCGAAAGCGACCGGCTCGACGCGCGGCACTCAAATATGATGACGGTTGCAAACTCGGGCGAGTTGTCAGCGTCGTAAGCCTGTATCTTGTCGTTGAGCACATCCATGCTGTTCTCTCGACTGCACAACTTGCATTTCAGAGCTAAATTAGCCTCCCCACGACTGCCTTTCATCGGCGTTCGGTTGGAGGCCTCGACGGTTTGCCAAGCACTGGTTTGCTCGCCACAATTCATGCATTTCAATCGGAAGTGCCACACGCAGTCTTTGTTCGGCTTGAAGCTTGCGACGTTTTCCAGGTTAGCACGAAGCTGCAGTCCAATCTTCACCATTTCTTGCTTATTAAAGCGTGTACTCTTGCAGAAAATTTGAAGTGACTTCACGACCTCACTTCACCCAACCAACGCCTGGAGGCGCTGCTGGCGCTGCCGGCGATAGATATAAAAGGCGCTTAGAACATTGGTGGCGCAAAAGTATGGAGCAAACAAAAGCGAAAGGTAGTTCGGGTAAGATTGTTTCATCACAGACGAACGATAATAGATAAAATAAATTGACGAAGTAAAAAATTAGTTGTGAAAATATGTGTGATTCGGGAAAAGAAATGGTTGTAAACGAAAAAGAAATAAAGCTAGAGCTTGGTGGCCCGGCCACCGCCCCGTTATAAAGGGACGCTCCTAACATCATCCATCCATCCATCCTAGGGCCCAGTGGATAAAACCATGACGGAGAGCGAAAACTAAGGAAGAGCTAGAACTTGAGAATTTCAATTGGAAAAAGGCCGAAGGAAAAATTCCAAAGCGCACTGCTATGGGTTTAGATGGGGTCCCCGTTAGCCTCATTAACGAATTAGGACAGAACACTAAAGAAGCGCTATTGAAAGCCGTAGAAAAATGCTTACAGGAGAGGCAAATACCGGACAGTTGGCGAAAAAGCAGAATGAACTTAATCTATAAAGGCAAGGGGGGAAAAGAATAACATTCGCTCGTATAGACCGCTAACCATTACATCGGTACTATACAGGATGGCTATGCAAGCAGTAAAATTAAAAATAGAAGCCTGGGCAGAACGTAACAATATTTTGGGAGAACTTCAGAATGGATTTCGAGTAGACAGGCGTTTAGACGATAACCTATTTGTTCTTACTCAGTGTATAGAAATATCTAAAATAGAAAGGAGGCCGTTGTATGTGGCTTTTCTAGACATCACTGGGGCGTATGACAATGTTAATCAGGAAATATTGTGGGAAATTTTGGAAGGAATGGGCATAGGCGACGATTGTGTACAGCTTTTGAGGGAAATATATCGAGAAAATACAGTTTGCATAGAATGGGAAGGAATAAGTAGCAGAGAGAACGTTGATATTAGCAAGGGGCTGAGACAGGGATGTCCTTTGTCGCCGCTGTTATTCATGCTGTACATGGTTAGAATGGAAAAAGCGCTAGGAGATAGCCACATTGGTTTTAATCTGTCACACAAACAGGGCGGCGTGATGATTGAGCAGATGCTTCCGGGTTTATTTTATGCTGATATTGTCTTATTCGCGGACAGTCGAGATGATATACAACGGCTGGTGAATATATGCGGGAAGGAGGCGAGAATCTAGGACTAGGATTTAATGTAACAAAATGCGGATTGATGGTATTCAATGATCCCAACGACCAGGCGGTATCCATACAGGGCCAAGAAATACCGAGAGTAAGCGAATACAAGTACCTTGGCGTATGGGTAAATGAGGGTGATACATACATGAATGTACAGGAAAAAGCCTTGGCAGCAAAGGGAAAGAGGAACGCAAGAATAATGAAGCACAGAGCGTTATGGGGACACAATAGGTACGAGGTCTGTGGAAAGGGGTAATGGTACCGGGGCTTACATTTGGGAACTCAGTGGTGTGCATGAGGCCAGAGATACAATCGGGAATGGATGTGAATCAAAGAACTGTGGGACGCCTCGCTTTGGGTGCTCACGGGAAAACGACAAACGAGGCTGTAAAGGGCGATATGGGATGGGCGAGTTTTGAGGCAAGGGAAGCGCAGAGCAAAATAAGGTTTGAAGAAAGGCTAAGGAATATGAAAGAGGTTAGGTGGGCAGTGAAGGTGTTCCGCTATTTATATAGAAAGAGCGTTGACACGCAGTGGAGAAAGAGAACTAGGAGGCTCACCAGTAAATATACGGCTCTAAGAGAACTGACAACAAAGAGCGTAAAGGGAAAGTCAGAGAGGCGGAGAAGATTTACTGGAGGGCAGCGATGGAAAAAAAACCGACTCTGAATAACTACCGAGAGGGCAAAAACGAAATAAAGAGGGAGGCATTTTATGATAATTCAAGAGGAAGCGCTTTATTGTTTGAAGCGAGATCGGGCTGCCTTAGAACGCGTGTTTATAAAGCGAAATTCAGTAAAGAAGAAGAAAAATGCACATGCTGTGAGGAAGATAGGGAAACGACAGAGCATGTTCTGATTGAATGCGGAAATATCCACCCAGGTGTACGTTGGGCACCACCCTACATGAAGCCTTGGGTTTTAGGGCGAACAACGGGAAGCTGAACATAGCCGCGATTGAAATAAGTAAGAGACGGTTAGAATACTGGTGGCAGAAAACTAGAGAGAACGGACAAAAATAATTATAGGGAAAAATATGGAATTTCTGCCATAGGGGCAGGGAACTGGGCTATGAAATTCCATTTTCGATATGGCATGATCGATTTGATTGAAGTAAATTTAAAGGCATGAGGAAAATCAAAGAGAGGAAAAAAGTTATTAAATCTTCTTACGAGCCTGGTGGCGCACATGTCACCGCCCCGTTACAAAGGGGAAGCTCATAGCATCCATCCATCCTAGCAAAGATGCCTGCCGCGCCAAAAACCGGCTGCCCGACCCTTTCCCTCCTTCCTCGTTTCTGATGAGGGAAGTAGCTGGCGATCCTTGCGGCGGCCGTTGCAACACAGCGCGCATGCGCGCAACATCGCGCGGCAGCGCGTCCGCGGCTCCGCGGGTGCGCGCCGTAGCAGACGACGCCTGTGTGGCAGACGACGCCTTCTGTGTGTTTTCAACTGTTTAAGCAAACGAAAACAAATGCGCGCAAAACATGAATATGAAATGTTCCAAATAAAGGGATTTTGGTCTCTCATATGCTACTTAAGCCCTGTTTAATATCTTTTGTGAAAACTAGTTCGTAGATTTATTAACAGAAGTACTGTTTAACCCGTCTGCCTGACTGCTGCCGCTCGCTCCGAGCAGCTGCTTCGTTCTTTTGGCACTTGCGTTCTTTTACTTGTTTCGTGTGTTCCATACGTTTCGTAAAGCGCGATGCGCTATTGCTGCGTCCCAAGCTGCACTTCAAGCGAGCGAAAACAAGGGGCCCGGAGTGACTTTTCATGAGCTACCATACGACAACGCTACGCGGGCGCGATGGATAACTGCCATAGCGCGAGAGGATTCAGCACCTAAGACTGCCTCTTATTACACTGTTGTGTGCAGCCTGCACTTCAAGACGTCTGACTTCCGAGACGGGTGCAAGCGCCGTCTACTGAAGCGGGGTGCAATTCCCAGTGTGTTCGGTTCCCGGGTGCCGCGCTCAGAGAAATGCGGAACTCTGGCAAACCGGAGAATCGAGGAACCAAAAAACGCAAGCGCGAGCCTTCCCCAAGTGTGCCTTGCGTTCCAGTGTGTGGAGATGTGCAAGATGACGAATTGGTGGCAGAAAGCACGGCAGCACCTTCAACTGAACAAACCACTGAGCTACAAATATCACCCAATGCTGCTGGACAAACCGGCAGGAAATCGCCACGTAGTAGAAGCAGCGCACTCGCCTTTGAACATGGTGCGATTGCACCGATAGGCGCATCACATGAGCCCGCAGAAAACGCAGAAAAGAGTACAAACGTTGCCACAGCTTTGGAGAACTAAGAACCAAAAAGAAAAGCCCGCGCCAAGCGGTCATTACACACGCAGACAGTGCCAGCACCCTCTGCTTCCACATTTTTTGTCCAGCGAAAGCGGTGGCGACAAAAAGAGCGCGTGATGAGAGCGAAAATCGAGAGACTGTCCAGAACTGTGGACGCGTATAAGCAAGAGCTACAGAAGCTTAAGGAAAGCTGCTATGTGAGTGCTTTCTTAGAAGTCGTGGCCGATGCAGAAGACGGCATTGCAAAAGCAGTGCTGCTTCGAGACCAAGTGAAAAATTACAAGAAGAAAAACCACAATGGTCTGAAGTCACAATCCGACACTGCATCGTCATTCGACACCTGTCGACGAAGACCTACGAGCACATCAGGTCTGAGGGGCTCCTGCGACTACCTTGTCGAAGCACTCTCCAGAAATATATTGGAACAGTCACAGGAGAAGTTGGCTTCAACGACCTGGTCCGTTGTCGATTGCAAGCTGAACTGCAAAATCTGGACTCACCTCAATCCAAGGTGTGCAGTCTGGTGGTAGACGAAATGAGGGTCCGAGAAAAACTTATTTACAATAAGCAAAGAGATGCATTTGTTGGTGATGTTGATATGGGCCCCGAACTCCAACACATTGGTCCCAGCTCAGAGGACGAAATTCTGGCCAACTCTCTTTTATGCTTCTTATTGTGCGGTCTCCACGCAAGGTTCAAGATACCTGTAGGGTATTTTTTTACCAAAGGCTGCACAGGAGAACAGCTGGCAGTCGTTGTAAGCCATGTGCTCAGGAAGACGACCGATGTCGGTTTCGACATTGTCCGGCTGGTTACTGACAACCACAAAGTAAATGTGGCAGCTATGGACATTTTGTGCGGAGGCAAGGCCAGCATTCAGGCGTCGCACCCTGCCGACCCCTCTGAGCAGATTTTTCTCTCCTTTGACCAGAGCCATATCATCAAAAATGTGCGATCGCAGTTCCTGGCAAAAGACTTTGGCAAAGAAAAGCAGATCACATCAAGGTATGTGAAAAGTCTGTACAAAATGCAGAAAAAACTCCACAGTGAGGCCAGTAAGATTCCCCACCAGAAAACACGTGTACCCAACAAACATTGAAAAAATGAATGTCATGGTAGCGGTTCAGCTGTTTTCACTTGCCGTAACTGCCGCTCTTTGCTACCTCAAAGATCAGGCCGGCCACTCGTGTGATGCGGACTTCGCCTCAGCAGGACCCACAATTGAATTTATGCAAATGATGCAGAGGTGGTTTACGATGATGGACATCAGCAACTGCCAAAAACACATCCACTGCAACAACGTGGACGCCCGTCAATTTACGGAAGCAGACGACCCTAGATTAGAGTGGCTCGAGGGTGCTTTTCTAATTTACATCGAAGACCTCAGGAACGAAAGCGCCGCTGACAGTTTTTTAAGCAAGGAAACGTACCACGCACTTGTCTTTGCGACAAAGTCAAATGTGCAGTGCGTTCGTCACTTGCTGACTACGAAGAAGTTCAGTTTCGTGCTCACGCGCAAAATGTCCAGTGACCCCATAGAATCCATGTTTGGCTTCCTACGTCGAAGTTCCGGCAGCAATGACGTCCTTGACGTAAAGAGCGCGATGTGCGGGCTTGAGAAAATGCTGAAGACAGGCATCGTTGCTGCCTCCGACCAGAGCAACGTTCAGAGCTCGACATCATACGTCGCAAGGCAGCTGCTTCCGACTCAGCACAGCACCGCCATGCCTCCTACCGGATCCAGGTTTCTCGACCAGGCTGTGAATGACCTGAAGAACCACATGACCACATCGACACCTCGTATAACAGGTCCGGACGAAGCCAGTGTCGCTGTGGTTGGAGGCTTCATCGTGAGGGCTGCAAGCGAAAGAATTCTGTGCTCGAACTGCATCGCACTACTGCAGGGCCAGAAAGGCAACACGCCTCTGCTTGGCCTCATTGCCCACCAAGATCGGGGCGGGCTCTTCTACCCGAGCCAGGAGCTTGTGAAGCTGCTGATAGGTCTTCGGAAGCTTGTAGACCACGTTCTTCCCCACAGGAAACGCTTTACAAAGCCACTGGAGGATTGTGTTCAGAGAAGTGTGGCAGCGCTAATGGAACTCAATGTTCTCAGCTGTGGTAACGCAGACAGCGACCATCGCAAGGTTCTCCTGGAACTCATTACAACCAAGTTCATGAAGCCGCTGTTCACCAACTATGCCGTCAGTGCTAGCGACGGGAATGCAGTTGTTAAATTCCTTGACCGCAAACCTTTGTCCCGAAAGGTGCTTAAATTGTAACTTAGAAAATGCGCGCTCTTCATTGAGAATGATAATGATAATAACTGTTGGGGTTTAACGTCCCAAAACCACGATACGATTATTATGAGTGGAGAGTTCCGCAAATTTCGACCACCTGGGGTTCTTAACGTGCACGGGCTTCAAGAATTTCAGCCTTCTTCATTAAGCATAGACAAAGCTCATGTAAATCGCTTTCATGTTGTCGTCGAACCTGCATTCCGTCTACCACTATTTATAGCAAAATTACGCGAGAATAACCATATGCTGCTCGAAGCGAAATGCAAGGATGAATGGACGTGTGAAAAGAACTTCTGTGGGCTGCTTACGCTGCTCGCGACCGCTACTGCACTGACTGAAAGTATTCATATGTACGCAAGAAACTAAAATGTCATCGAAGTGGCCAGAACACGACCAGTTGGTTCAAGCACACGTGAATAGAGGTGCCGCCGCTCTTGCCGAACAGCCGCCGCCGCTACCGCCGCAACGTTCACCCCAGCCCCATTGAAAACAAGAGGGGAGAAGGTAGCGCCATCTCTCGACAAGTGGCCACAACTGAGGGCAGCATCGCTACAATGGGTAAGCGAGCGACGCAGCAGGCATCTTTCTAGAGGAGGCGTTGACCCAACCGACGCGTCGCATGTTGTCGATGGCGCTGGTGCTTACGGCGCTTACGGCCGCGACCTACC
Organism: Hyalomma asiaticum; assembly: GCA_013339685.2. Taxonomy (NCBI): domain Eukaryota; kingdom Metazoa; phylum Arthropoda; class Arachnida; order Ixodida; family Ixodidae; genus Hyalomma; species Hyalomma asiaticum. The sequence continues at coordinate 40,046 of JABSTT010002263.1, read as the reverse complement.
TACGGCAACGACAGTCGCGCGCGTTTAATTATTCGACGACAGTCGGGTACAGCGCCTAGAAATATACTAGGCACTATAAGTCGGGGCATGCATTGTCGGGGCCTTAGGCGCCTCAGTTCCCCAGTCAATGGGGAACTGAGTAGTCCCCAGTTTCGCCGTTGTGCGCTGTATTGCTCGTTCTTTCTACCCAAGTCTTTCAAATGTTTCGGAGGGCTCTGGTTCCACTAACGGTTTGTTTGGTTTATCGCCTCAACGCGCATCAATTAGCCGACGTGTGATAACTCCGCAGGAATTTTGTTATTAGGCTTTATAGTGATCTTTCCTTCTTTCGTGTCCGTGCGTGCGTTCAGCTGAGCAGACACCGGAATGCAGGCGGGAGTTTCAAAAACATTTAATTGTTTTCAACCATTTCTTAAACACCACAGTTCTTGAATCATGATTGAAGAAATCTGGTTAATCACTTCAAGCCGCCACTTGCATATTGTTTGAAGCCCAATCTGATTGTGATGTCCGCCTCTTTAAAAGCTCGTGCGTGCGTGCGTGCGTGTGTGTGTGTGTGTGTGTGTGTGTGTGTGTGTGTGTGTGTGTGTGTGTGTCAATCGGCTGTGGGAAGGGGGATGTCAAGCCCCTCCCTGGCGCGAAGTGGAATTTATTCGTGTTGCGACGTGGTTTATTGACGTCTAGACGTCGAGGAACGTCAAAGGCGAGCTCCGACAAACGGCGAGCGTCAAGCAGCCAAAATCCGGGCAAGCGCTCGCTCGAGGCACGAGACCATCGCCAACGCTGAGGCTGGCTTGCTTGCCTTCCTCGTCTTCTTCTTCGTTACAATGACCTCCGGCGACGAGCGAATGCATGAAAGCATTCAATGCACCGGCTCAGGGAACAAACATGTTGGAGGATATGTGTGGCGTACGCGCGCATGTAAAAGCACAGTGGCCTGTGTTCGATCTCGGGGCCATTAGGTTTCTGTGCCGGCGCGCGAGATCACGGAGGCCATGGCCAGAGAGAGAGAGCACCTGATGTGGCTTCACGAGCCATTTTGTACGGCGGGACGTTTGAATGTCGCACATTGGACCAAGCGATAAATACGCGATTTTCATTCAAACTAAGCAGTTGTGTCACAAAAAATCAATACCACGATGATTGTGCGTGTTATTTCAACACTTTATGTCGATTTACTATTTGCCTTTAGAGTGCTTCTAATGCATGTACTTGTATTGGCTATCACCTATCAAGCCCCGCCACGGTGGTCTAGTGGCTATGGTACTCGGCTGCTGATCCGAGGGTTGCGGGATCGAATCCCGGCTGCGGCGGCTACATTTCGATGGAGGCGGAATGTTGAGGCCCGTGTGCTGTGCGACGTCAGTGCACGTTAAAGAACCCCAGGTGGTCGAAATTTCCGGAGCCCTCCACTACGGCGTCTCTCATAATCAGAGCTGGTTTTGGGACGTTAAACCCCACATAACAACATCACCTCAAGCTGCTAGAGAAAGCAGGAGACATTCACGTTGTTCCGTCATATTTCGCAAGTTGAAATTAAAACTAGAACAAAGCTCAGGGGAAGCTGGAAGCACAGTGAATGTCGCTAGAGCCAACGTTTCGGTAAGTGCACTTGTCTTCGTCAAGGCTGCCGTGACGAAGGCAAGCCCACTTGTCAAAACGTGGTTCCTCCAGTGACTTTAGTTGCTGTGGTGCTCACGTGGTTGCACCATGTGACTTTAGCTGCTCCACGCCTCGACGCGTTGGCGCGTTAGTGTCTGCCTGCCGTGTAGTTTGTTGGTGTCGTTAGAGTATCACGTGCAAGTCTTTATATCCTAATTTTTCGAATATTCTCACACACCCACATATTATGCTTGCCCACCGAGAGCGAAATATCATGCAGTCGCAGACAAAACGTCGTTGCGCGTTGGCGATGGCGACACTCTTTATGCGTTGCCGCTCGTCAACGTCGTCAAAACGCAGTGGAAACGGCTTGAGGTGCACCATAAGAAGGGCCTCGGGAGATGCCTCACACTACCGCGCACATCGCAGTTTGCTGTCACGCTAGCAGGGGCGAAGACCTGTCACTGGAGTTCCTGGCTACACGACGCGCTGTGTCACGCATCGACAGACTGCGCAAGCTTCAAAAGGCGGGCCGATATTGCAGCGCCTTCGACAACATCGCTGTACGAACAACTTAGCAAGGACGCGCCCCCATACGGCGCCTGCGAACCTTGGCCATGGACAGAACATGTGGACCTGCGCGCGGACATTTCAGGCATCAGCGCGAAGCGGACAACGCCTCAACGTGCGCTGGAGCAGCTCCCACGAGCTGTCGTGTCAGAACTTCAGGACCATCTCCAAATGCACACCGAGGACTTCGTTTTGCCGGATGGCTTCTCGCTCAATGCGACAGCTGTCACATCAACGCTACAGCGTCAAGTGCAGATACGAGGGGTGCAACAGGGATCATCGACGACAGCCGAGCTGTGAGCCCTAAGCATGGGACTCGGCCTTCTTCTGGAAGTGTCTCCGGCCCCATTGCGGGCCGCCTTCAGCCGCAGCCGCATTCGAGGGGCCGCGGCTCCCCCCCCCCTATAGTACCGGGTGACAACTAGCTCGAAGAGGCCGCATCGGACGCGAACTGAAACTTTCGTGTAAATGTGCAAATATACGCAGAACTTGTTGCTCGGCTAGTTGGTTGAACGACGCGAACACATTTTTTAGCGCAACATGGAGAAAACACGATTAAGAAAACGGCGCAGCACACAAAAACGAAAGACTTTGTCTGATCGTTTTTGTGTGCATACATAGACGAGGCTCGTTTTTGTGTGCTGCGCCGTTTTCTTGATCATGAATGCGTAGCAACTCGCCCATTTATCAGTGCTACTGAATGGAGAAAACAGACTTAGAAAGGCAGACGAAACGACAGGTCAAGCGCTAAACTTCAGAATCAGAATCAGAAATGGTTTTATTTAGTCGTCAAATTAATTACAAAATATGAGTATACAGAAGGAGTATACTCATATACTAGTTGTATACTCATATTATATATACTCATATATATATAATATGAGTATACAGAAACTCACAGGAAGCGTAATAAAAATGTTCTGCTCTGATGATTTATAGGACATACTCGAGTATACAACGCAAACGTTTATACTAACGCAAACGTTTTATACTGGCGCAAACTGGCCGGCATGTCGGTATCCTTATCATTACGCGGGGCGCCATGCCACGGTGGTCTAGTGGCTATGGCACTTGGCTGCTGATCCGAGGGTCGCGGGATCGAATCCCGGCCGCGGCGGCTGCATTTCGATGGAGGCGAAATGTTGAGGCCCGTGTGCTGTGCGATGTTAGTGTACGTTAAAGAACCCCAGGTGGTCGAAATTTCCGGAGATCTCTACAACGGCGTCCCTCATAATCAGAGCTGGTTTGGGGACGTTAAACCCCACAAATCAATCAAATCAATCAACTACATGAAATAATTTATGTAGCGCTTTCTTTCAACCGCAAGTGATTCACTTCGGACAATGAGTAACGGTGGAGGAAATGGCAATCCACAACGGCGTCTCTCATAATCACAACTGGTTTTGGGACGTTAAACCCCACAAAACAACAAACAACAACTATCGACGAAGATGGCTGAAATAAGTGAATGCTGAAGAACTTGGTGCACTTCTTTTCAGAACACCTTCTTGGCCCTGTCAATAACTTTGGGCAGGGCGAGTTTGGGTAAAATGCCGAAGAAATCATCATCGTCGTACTGTAGCTATTATTATTTGGCTTTGTATTTGCTGTATAGGAATCCTTCAGCTGAAGCAACAAAATTGCATATTGTAATAAATGCCTGTCCACCCACACCCCCCTCTTTTTATTCTTTATTTATTTCTTTTCTTGCGCAGTCTTCAAAATTTGAACCCTTTCCTGGGAGAAATCCTGGCTGCAGGCGCCACTGACTCCGCTATAAAAAATGGTTTCGTGTATAGGTGAGCGGAGCTACACTTTTGATACACACTCTACGCTTTCTCTGCGCGCTATGCATTTATATGCACTAGTGTGGCCAGTGTGCGCGCAAAAAGAAAAAAATTACAGCATATCCACGGAGTGAATGATGATGAGTGGGCGAAGCTCGGGATGTTCATCGTAGATCGTGCCGAGTTCCGGATTAATTTAGTTAACGCGCACGCTACGAATCCTCATGGTTCGACTATGCACAAGTGAAATCTCCCACCGGCACTTCATTGCAAGTCAAGATCCAGTGCCTACATATATATATATGCCTCTCTCTCTGGGTTGCCGGTGAACGCTTCTCCAACGCGAGCAGTCGGTATTTCTCAATCAAGAAACTCGCTAGGAGACGCTGCCTGCGCCAACGGTCTCTCGCGGGTGAGAGCGCGTTCTCCTTCTTTGCGAGCTGGTACAGCGTTCCTCGATGCAGCACAGTACGGGCGTTCTGATCGCTTTGCAGTGGTCTCAGTCGACCATAGTGGCAAGCTCCTATGTGCTGCGTCGGTTAGAAACGTTTCGGCAACGATTGCTGAGCAAATTGCCATTGCTGTAGCAATGAAGGACGCATCGCGTCCAAATGTCTTCACGGACTCGCGGTCCGCTGCCAGAGCTTTCGCCTCGGGCTCGATCTCGCGGGAGGCAGCAGCTATCCTCGGCAGCGAGGGGGCTGCCGGGTTTCACACCATAACATGGTTCCCGGCCCACATGGGGGCCAACGTACACCCCGATGTCCCCAACGCCAATGAGTTTGCCCATGACCGTGCGCGAGGTTTCACTCACCGCGGCGGTCCCGGCGAATTCGCGGGCGGGGATGCCGGCAGGTACAGGGACCCGCTCCTCACTTTTCACGAGATCGTGACTCATTATCATCTCTCTCGGAGGGTCTTTCCACTTCCTCACCCTAAACTCACTCGTCCGCAGTCTTCGGCCTTCAGGATGCTCCAAACGGGGTCTTTCCCTTCGCGAGGCAGGTTTAGTAACTTCTCGCCCAATGTTGAACCGCATTGTCCGAACTGCGGAGAGGCTTACTGCTCACTAGCTCACATGCTCTGGCAATGTCCTGCGTTACGTGACACAGAGTTCAGCAAAGAAGAGGACTGGGAGGAAGCCCTGAGAAGCGGCGACCTTTCGGTTCAACTTCGGGCTGTCCAGAGAGCCTGCGAGAGGGCGGAGGGCCACGGTCTTCCTGTCCCTGCGTGGGAGCGGCCCGCAACTGCTACAGGATCCCCCTAAAAGGGGACGTCCAACTGCAGTTTTTCAGGACAAAAATAAAGTTCTGTGCCTGCCTGCCTGCCTGCCTCTAAGAAAGAGCGTTTCCATAGCCAACGCGCGCCTTTCGCTCTCTGTCTCTCTCTCACAAGACAGCAAAGGCACGCGCCGGGAGAGAGAGAGAGGCACGCGCCGGGAGGCACGCGCCGAGGCGAACGCCGAGGGCGAGCGCGTGCCTCCCAGCACGCGGGTTACGCCTGACGCGTGACAAGGTCAGACTTCGCCCCTAAAATGGCTGCGTATCTGCGTGCTTCACTGCAAATGTCGTAGAAAGACGATAGTCTTCTGCCGACCGTGCTTCATGAGTCCTGGTCTCAACCGCCACCACCCGTAATGTTGTTCTCGTAACATTTCCACTTCTGCGCTACAATTTGGTCGTCGGTCTTTTCTCTGCGTTGTCTGGGCATGTCTTGTAGAGTGGGTTGTATTTCATCAAGCGGCCATTTATGTTTTGCCTTGCCTCAGACAGCGCCTCCTCTATGTTGAATCGGCCGCATCTGGCTGGCATTGAGAAAATAGAGGAGGCGCTGCGTGAGATACGGACGCCATCTGGCAGCGCCGTCGGGAAACATGAGCTTGTGCAGAATCCCTGGGCAACTGCCAGGTGGCAGCACCAAATCGTCGGCAGAGGCCTTTTTCGTGCATAGCGTCGCATCTTTAGCGCAGCCTAAGAAACGCTAGGGTCTTTAGAATTACGTGTCTATGTATTTTCTAGTACTTTCATAATGCTTACGTATTGATGTTGCGCCTCAGATATGCGTAATATTTGCTTTTTGATCGACAATGTTCACAAGTATGAACGCAGCTGCCAGTTCAAGATGGCTGGGCGTTATAGGCAATTAAGTGCTTAAACTTTGGCCGGGTGGCTGAATCGTGTGACAGACAGACAAACAGACAGACCAACATTTCTGCGTTCAAATATCCGAAGAAAGACTATCGTCTTTAAAAAAAAAGAAAGTTAATGATAGAAACGAGCACGGTCTTCGATCGTTGCCAGTCGAGTCTTCAGTGCGGTACATTCGCCTGTTATCGCTGGTGCCAGAATGCGCGCCTCGTGAGCCGTTCCTACAATATCTCAGCAGAACATTCAGAAGCATTGCGCTAGGTTCGTGCACGTCCAAGCGCGTCCTGCACCGCGCGTTCATATCATGTAAGAGTTTGGAAGGTGCACTCCGGTCTCCAGGAAAACCAACAGGGGTAACAAAATGGGTTTGTTGGTGGTTACTGACGAAAGGGTATCTTGGATAATGCAGCAAAAAAAAACGTAGACACAAAGGGGAACGAGACGAGGACAGACGCTCACTTTCAACAATGAATTTTTATTCTTCGGATTGGACATACAAACAATTAAGAAGCACTTGACAAAGATGCGCGTGAAGGCAAGAGAACATTATCAGATTGTTCATTTTTAGATTGTTTTCATGCTTTCACATGCGCTTTTGGAGTGTTATCGTTGTCACGTGCTTCTTGTTTGCATAATTTCCGGTCCCGAGAATAAAAATTCATTGTTGAACGTAGGCGCCTGCCACCGTCTCGTTCCTTCCTGTGTCCACGTTTTTTTTTTTTTTTTTTTGCTGCGTTATCCAAGATACCTTTTCGTCACGAAGACCAAGTACGCGTTTCGATATATGTTCGCGATTAGTCAAATGTATTTGGGCACAGGTACTACGTGCCTTTCCTTCCTTAGGTAAAAATTCCCGTCGTATGTAAACAAATATTGTTACGAATTCAAGGGGAGCCTTCACAAAATAATTAGTGAGGAAGGGGTAGTAACTCCGGTAGGAGGCGCGTAGGGAAATCAATGCTATGATTCACTTGGCGCGGTGGCCAGGCGTAGCGGAGATCAACCTGAACGGAGATCAACATGAACAAACTTCTATATCACGCGTGCCGATCAGAGATTTCCCCATACATGCACCCTTTATGGGGGGGGGGGGGGGGGGCGACGATGTACACTCCCTTGTTTTTCTAAAGGCACCCCCGCAATTTGAATGATTTCCGGGGTTTTACGTCTCAAAACCATAATATGACTATGACGCCGTAGTGAATGGCTCCGGAAATTTCGACCACATGGGGTCAGTAGCGCACCCAGGATTTCTGTCATGGGGTGGGGTTCAAATTATCACGAAGGGCATGCGACTGCATAGTTGTTGCATATGTCTGGAAGGGGGGGGGGGGGGGCACCTTGCGCAATACGTCATTTCCTTGCTTCAGCTGGAGGACTCGTAAAGCAAATAAAATGTCAAATAATAGTAACATGAATGATGATGATTATTTTTATTATTGTTTTCGACGTTTTGCAAAGACATTAGCGCCACATTCTTCTAGGACATAGGAGCAGTTACGGAGGGGGGAGGGGGTTACAACACCCAACCCCCCCCCCCCCCCCCTTCGGTGCGCCACTGCATGGGGTTCTTTAACGTGCACGGACATAGCACAGCCCCCCCTCCGCTGCTGCCCATCCCCCTTCCCAACACGTCCCCTAGTCTCAATTGCTGGGGAAACCCGATCGTGTGCGTATGTGATCGTGTGCGTATGTATGTGCCGATCGTGTGCGTATGTGAACTTGTGAAGCAAGACATGTTATTGGGGTAGTTGGTTCATGGATTCCGCAAACAAGGTTTAACTGCGCAAAGAGGACGACACGCAAGGAAGATAGAAACACGCACGCACACGCGCCCTGAGATTTGAATAGAAACAGAAACACTGACGCACCTTGAAATTTGTGAAAATTTGTCTCAGATTCACAATATCTGTGGCCTCACCTCAAGTTGACCGGTGAAAAACTGCACTGGTAGCAACCTGTGCCCCCCCCCCCCCCACCTCGAGGAGCAACCCAGTTCAAGACAGAAGGTCTGCTGTGAATATATCGGCAGCTGCGCAATCTTCTTGCGAAACATTAGTGCAACCAAAGGGAGCTGATTAATGACTTAGTTGTGTCCTAAATACAAATTACTTGTTCGAATGGTCCATCTCCTTTGTTACTGGACCACGTGTGCGTTCACCGTCGTCGTCACTGCTATCAAGCGACGTATCAAAATCGGAGCGCCCCTTCCCCAGCTCTTGGGTAAACTAAAGCGGTTATACAGTGACTTTAAATGTAAACTGGATCCATGCCTGGCCCCAGATTTAACGCACACTGCACACTTTCTCATTCAGGTCAGCGATATTCCTTGTTTAAAAAATCCCGATCATCGGAAAAGCTTGCGCTCTGGTAGCGAGCGTGGGACCCAGCAGGAGTGTACTGTAGGCGTGTAAGATCCCCAGGGGAGAAAAAAGAAAAAAACGAAACTTGTTTTATTCAGGGACCATACAGGGGTGGGTCGAATCAGGTTGTGCTCAGAAAGATTTATTCGATAGCACCTACAAGAACTCATACCGGACTGGCCGAGAGCGTTGCGACAGCCTGCATCAAGGCCAGAGATAAGGCAACTCATCATCATCATCATCATCATCAAGCCATCTTATGTTCACTGCAGGACGAAGGCCTCTCCCAATGCTTTCCATCCTTTCCTGTCCTGTGCGAGCTGATTCCATTTGATGCTTGCGAATTTCTTAATTTCGTCACTCCATCTTACTCTCGTCCACAGGTGCGCTTACCCTCTCTTGGTATCCATTCCGTCGTTCTAACTGTCCATCGGTTGTCTAGCCTTCTCATCACGTGACCTGCCCATTTCCAGTTTTTTCTTCTTCGACTATTATGTCGGCTACCCCTGTCCCCTAACCCACTCGGCTCTCTTCCTACCTCTTAGAGTAACGCCTATCATTTTTCGTTCCATCGCCCGCTGTGTGGTTCTTGACTTCCTTTCTAGCTTCTTCTAAATCGTATTTTGCGATTTGCTCATCGTTTATAGCTTCTTTGTAATTGTCCAAGTTTCTGCCCCGTATGTCAGTACTGGCAAAATACGGTAGTTGTATAATTTGGGCTTGAATGATAATTGTTTCCGTCCATGAGTTGGGAGTGTCTCCCGTATGCGCGCCATCCCATGCTTATTCTTCGATCTATTTGTTTTACATTAGTAGGTTCTCCTGTCAGATAGCTGTCCTATAGATAAGTGTATTCTTGTACGACTTCTAATGTCCGGTTTTCAATTGTGAAGGCAAGTTTTTTCGCTGTGCCACCTATCATTACTTTTGTTTTCTGCATGTTCATCTTTCATCGTGTACCTTAGCGCCTTCCCGTCTTAAGTCTACAATCATCTTCTGTAGTTCGTCGCCATCATTGCTGAAGAGTCGGCGAAGCCTAAGTTACTCAAGTATTCGCCGTTAATCTTGAGTCCTGTTTCGTCCCAGTCTAGTCTTTTCAAGATTTCTGTCAAGCACGCAGTAAATAGCATTGGAGAGATTGTATCTCGTTGTCTCACAACTTTCTGTATCGGGATTTTCCTACTTTTCTTACGCGATTCGCTCCTGTCTGAAAACTAACCAATTGATTTGACCGTGTTTGAATATATATATATATATATATATATATATATATATATATATATATATATATATATATATATATATATATATATATATATATATATATATATATATATATATAGTCACGAAGGTGATCGACAAGGCTCAGCAAAAGTAGCACGTCCTGCTTTAATGATGGCGTCCAACTCGATCAGAACGCTCGCACGATCTCCGCTCTTCTTCGTCTTCGGACTGTAGGAGCGGTGGCCATAGTGGGTAGCTCGCTGCCGGCAAGAAGTAATCGTAGTGGGCACATCCCCTCGCGTCAATATATATATATATATATATATATATATATATATATATATATATATATATATATATATAGTCACGAAGGTGATCGACAAGGCTCAGCAAAAGTAGCACGTCCTGCTTTAATGATGGCGTCCAACTCGATCAGAACGCTCGCACGATCTCCGCTCTTCGTCTTCGGACTGTAGGAGCGGTGGCCATAGTGGGTAGCTCGCTGCCGGCAAGAAGTAATCGTAGTGGGCACATCCCCTCGCGTCAATATATATATATATATATATATATATATATATATATATATATATATATATATATTGTCACGAAGGTGATCGACAAGGCTCAGCAAAAGTAGCACGTCCTGCTTTAATGATGGCGTCCAACTCGATCAGAACGCTCGCACGATCTCCGCTCTTCTTCGTCTTCGGACTGTAGGAGCGGTGGCCATAGTGGGTAGCTCGCTGCCGGCAAGAAGTAATCGTAGTGGGCACATCCCCTCGCGTCATTACTCCCCGCTTGAAAAGCGACCGTCCCGGTCGCCGACTGGCGTGAGGCAGCAGCAAAAGATGTGGGCGCGATGAAAGCAGGTAGAGGACCGCCTAATCACGGGCATAGTACGGCTTCATCCGTACAACGTGAACGACCTCCGGTCGCGGCCGACGTCGGCTCGAGCTGGTAGTCGTAGTCTGAGGGACAACCTCATAGGTCACGTCGCTTAGGCGTCGCGTTATCTTGTACGGACCAAAGTACCGTCGCAATAACTTTTCCGAGAGCCCCGGTTGACGGACGGGTGTCCACACCCAGACGCAGGAGCCTGGTTCATACTGGATGGTCGTGTGGCCACTGTTGTATCGCTGCGCGTCGGCACTGTCGCGGCAGATGCGCACGTACCGTTGTACAGACGAGTATAGTTGGGGCCAGTAATATTTCTGTCGTATGCGGGCTAACGTCCTGGCGAAGCCCAAGTGTCCCGCGCATGGGTCGTCGTGGCATGCCTGCAACACTTCTTGGCGCAGTGAAGCTGGGACTACAAGGAGGAATGTTTCTTGGCTGTTGTCGAAATTCTTCTAATATAGGACATTGTTCCGGAGGCAGTAAGAAGCGAGGCTGCGCGACATCGGCGGTGGAATAACAGCGTCGCCTCCCTGAAGATGAATAATCAGAGGGCGCAATGAAGTGCCTGCACGTTGGAGATCAGCCATCTCTACAAAGTCGACTATGCCGAGAAACGGGAAATCTTGTAAGTCGCTGGTCTTCAGCGGTAGGGGCGCACGTGAGAGACAGTCAGCATCACCGTGCTTCTGGCCGGAGCGGTACACAACTGTGACGTCGTACTCCTGAAGACGGAGGCTCCAGCGAGCGAGGCGGCCAGAAGGGTCCCTAAGGTTCGCGAGCCAGCAAAGTGAGTGGTGGTCACTGACTACGCGAAAAGGCCTGCCGTAGAGGTAGGGTCGGAACTTGCCAATGGCCCAAATGACTGCCAGACACTCCTTTTCGGTCGTGGAATAGTTGCCCTCCGCCTTTGTCAGGGTGAGGCTCGCATAGGCTACGACGCGTTCGGCACCGTCTTGCCACTGAATGAGAACAGCACCAAGCCCCACGTTACTCGCGTCAGTGTGGATTTCTGTGTCAGCCTCGTCGTCGAAATGTGCGAGTACAGGTGCTGTCTGCATTCGGTTTCGCAATTCTTCAAAGGCTTCCTGTTGGTCTTTGGCCCACACGAAAGGTGTATCTTGACGCGTTAATCGTGTTAAGGGTTCGGCAAGCTTTGAAAAGCCCTGGACAAAGCGGCGATAATAAGCACAGAGACCCAAGAACCGCTGTACGGCCTTCTTGTCCGCGGGACGTGGAAACTCTGCGACGGCAGCTACCTTGTCAGGGTCTGGCCGAACGCCCTGGGGACTGACTACGTGTCCGAGAAACTTTAGCTCCTGAAAACCGAAATGACATTTTTCAGGCTTAATAGTGAGATTTGCTCGACTGATTGCGACGAGGACGTTCTTGAGCCGTTCGAGATGTTCTTCAAACGTTCTTGAAAAGACCACAACGTCGTCTAAGTACACCAAGCAGGTCTGTCATTTCAACCCAGAGAGAACAGTGTCCATCATACGTTGAAATGTGGCAGGTGCGGAACACAGGCCGAAAGGAAGGACCTTGAATTCATACAGTCCATCAGGGGTCACAAATGCCGTCTTTTCGCGGTCGCGCTCATCAACTTCAATCTGCCAGTACCCTGACTTGAGATCCAACGATGTAAAAATTGGGCGTGGCGTAGGCGGTCTAGAGCGTCGTCGATTCTTGGCAGTGGATAAACGTCACGCTTCGTTATATAAGCTTTCTGTAGTCTACACAGAAGCGCAGTGTATTGTCTTTTTTCTTAACTAAAACAACGGGTGACGCCCATGGACTTGCAGACGGTTGAACCACGTCATCCTTGATCATGTCTTGGACCTGGCGCTTGATCACCTCTCTCTCCGTAGCCGAAACGCGGTATGGATGCTGGCGAACGGGGCGTGCGGCCTCCTCGGTAAGGATTCGATGTTTCGCTATAGGGGTGCGCCGAACTTTAGACTCCGTAGAGAAGCAGTCGGAAAAGTCGTTGACGAGGTCTAGGAGCTGCTTCTTCTGTTGTTCCAGTAAACCGGGAGTTATGTTTTTCTTGTTCGTTTTCTCCTTGATGTGGACTGAAGTCCCGTCAAGAAGATGATCGACGTCGATGAAGCAGGAGGCACGTTGGAGGTAATGAACTTGAAGGTATATTGTAGCAAAATATTTACAGTCATATGTACATCTTGCCGAAGCACACTGATGATAACATAGACATCAACAGCGTCTTACTCTTCTACTTAACTTTTCTTAAGTTAGAGCCTAGAACACTGTTACTACATACAACGAACTTAGTCTCACTGTTCGACCACCGAGTGGTTACGGCCCAGACAGAAGTTGCATCGTACGGAGTCTTACTGATCGATCAGTTAAGTGATTACAGCCTAGACTGAAGGGAAACGAATCCCGTCCAGTCTTTAGTACCTTGCGGTAACAAAGATAAAGGGGAGGTGGCCACTGCTGGTCCGCCTCAACCTTCTGTCATCCAATCTGTTCATCCTCAGATTAAGCCACTCCCTAGTGGGCTGTCCCTAATCCCGACAGCAGCGTCTTTGCAGTTTAAACAGGCATTTTGGCATTCTTTCCCATCATGGCTCTCCCTCTCCTTATCCCACGCTCTCAGATATTCTCACAATCGAAATATCGGTATCGTAGCAGCCCTGCGGCATTCGGGCCATCTCCCACGCTCATCCAGTCGAACCCTGTCGTTCCAGGAAACACAGCGTGTCTTCGCCTTTCCCGCAGTTCGGACAGTGCACTGGCTGCGACTCAACGCTTCGTTCCAGTCGGCGCGCCGAAAGCGCATGCTGGTCGTTAAAGAATTGGTTGGGCCAAGCGCATTGTCGCTTCAAGCGAGGGCGCACTTCTCATGCATTGTCCTCCTACGCGTCCGAGCTGCTCTTCCCCGAAACGGCCACTAAGAGGACAAGTACGGTCGCGCAGCCGCGACCCCCCCGAGCGACGTTCAGCGAAAGGGAAGGGTCTCGTACCAGGAACCCCTGGGGGCCAGCGTGGGAGACCAGCCGCTCAATGGGAGTAGTTTGCTTTCCATTGATAATTGCTGTCCAAGAACATGCAGAGAGAGAGCCGAGAAAGAAGCTTTGTATAGCGTACGGTGCTACGCCGTTCCTCCTGCACGATCGCCTTATGAGCGGCAACATAACACGTCCCCCCTTAAGAGTACGCTGGGCTGTTCTACGCTCAGTGGTCCGATAAATCACTGCCGCGATTAGGTCACTGGACTTTCTAAGCATACAACAGCATACACAAACATCAAACACAATTGCGAGACAACACGACAGGAGAATACAAGAAACGAAAACAAATACATGCTAAACGATCAAGCACACCATTGCTGCTTCAAGCAGTAAGATCACTAGTGTCTGTTTCTTGGATTGTCAATCACACAGTCCACAATATACAGCAGCGAGTGGGCAGGAACATTCACGTCCCCCCCCTCAGTTGGCATGGCACTGTTATTCTGATTGCTTCCACAAACTATTCTGGAGCCTCGATAATGCATCCGCATTCCCGTTACATATACCCTTCCGATGTTGTACCGAGACATGATATCGCTGTAAAGCCAGCGCCCATCTTGTCAATTTCGCCCCGTGCAGAGTAGAAGTTGTAAGGTACGACAGCGGATTGTGGTCGGAAACGACGTTTACTATGGCACCGAAAAGCCAGTAGTCAAACTTCTTTAAGGCCCATATTATTACGAACGCTTCCCTCTCAATTGTCGACCAACGCATCTGGGTCGGTGAGAAGCGGTGGCTTGCAAAGGCGATAGGCTTCTCTCCTCCCTCAGCTGACATTTGCGCCAAACATGCTCCCGCCGCCGTAGCTGAGGCGTCTGTGAAAAGCCAGTAGGGCTGAGATGGCTCTGGGGTGTTTAGCGCCACGGCCTCGCACAAAGATTGTTTGAGCATCTCAAATGCTGCCTGAGCTTCCTCCGGCCAGGGTATCTTATTAGGTACCGCTTTCTTTGTTAACAGCGTGAGCGGGCTCGTCACCTCTGCATATCCTCGGACGTACTCGCGATAGTAACCGCACAGTCCTAACAGGCTGCGTAGTTCCTTTTTGGTGCGCGGTGGTACCAGGTTCTTAATCGCTGCTATTTTTTCAGGGTCTGGTGCGTGTGTCCCTGAACCGACAATATGCCCCAGGTAATGTATATGGGATCGCGCAATCTGACACTTCTCCGGACTGGCTTTCAGTCCCGCCTTCTCTAAGACATTAAGAATAATGTCGAGATGCTTTAAGTGCTCCTCCCAAGTGCTAGAAAAAATAGCAATATCATCAAGGTATGCCGTGGCATACATTTGATGTTGCGACAAGAGTTTATTCACCATTCTTTGAAAGGTTGCCGCGGAATTTTTCAGCCCGAAAGGCATCACTTTCCATGCGTACTGACCCTCGTGCGTTACAAACGCGGTGAATTTCTGACTCTTCTCTTCCATCGGTACCTGCCAGTACCCGCGCCTAAGGTCCACTACCGTAATGAACTGCGCTCTGCCTACTCGGAAAATCAATTCCTGAGGATTCATCATAGGGAACGCATCCACTTTGGTGACGGCATTTAACGCCCTGTAGTCCACACACATGCGGATAGTCCCATCCTTTTTTCCGACGCATACTACCGGGTGTGCAAACTCACTCTCCGTGGGGTAGATCAACTTCCAAGTCAAAAGTTCGTCAACTTGCCGGCTGACTTCCTTCTTTAATAGTTCCGGCACCCGATAAGGAAACACCTTTTTTGGCTGGTGGCCCGGTTCTATTTCTATCCTATGTTCGTCTACCTTCGCTATACCCGGGGTGCCGTCAAAGAGTGTGCAATGTCTTTGGAACACCGCCTGTATTTCCGCCTGCGCGTTAGCATCAAGGTGAGCAACCTTCTCGCTCGTTAGCACTAGCTCTTCCCGCTTTATAGTGGTTGGTTGTGGAGCATATTCCACCTCCCCAAAATCATGGTCCTCATCGAAGACTACCCCAATATGACTGACCCTTGTATAGTAAGGTCGAATGTTGTTGGCGTGGACACTTTTCACCTTTCCCTCAGATGTTTCAACGCGGTAAGAGTGTTCGCGCTCACGTCCAACCACTGTGAATGGGCCTAGCCATTTAGGTGACATCTTACAATTCCGATCATTGTCGAAAACCACAACCTGGTCGCCAACGTTAAAAGCTTTGAGCCTGGTGCTGCTGGTCCGCCTCAACCTTCTGTCATCCAATCTGTTTATCCTCAGATTAAGCCACTCCCTAGTGGGCTGTCCCTAATCCCGACAGCAGCGTCTTTGCAGTTTAAACAGGCATTTTGGCATTCTTTCCCATCATGGCTCTCCCTCTCCTTATCCCACGCTCTCAGATATTCTCACAATCGAAATATCGGTATCGTAGCAGCCCTGCGGCATTCGGGCCATCTCCCACGCTCATCCAGTCGAACCCTGTCGTTCCAGGAAACACAGCGTGTCTTCGCCTTTCCCGCAGTTCGGACAGTGCACTGGCTGCGACTCAACGCTTCGTTCCAGTCGGCGCGCCGAAAGCGCATGCTGGTCGTTAAAGAATTGGTTGGGCCAAGCGCATTGTCGATTCAAGCGAGGGCGCACTTCTCATGCATTGTCCTCCTACGCGTCCGAGCTGCTCTTCCCCGAAACGGCCACTAAGAGGACAAGTACGGTCGCGCAGCCGCGACCCCCCCGAGCGACGTTCAGCGAAAGGGAAGGGTCTCGTACCAGGAACCCCTGGGGGCCAGCGTGGGAGACCAGCCGCTCAATGGGAGTAGTTTGCTTTCCATTGATAATTGCTGTCCAAGAACATGCAGAGAGAGAGCCGAGAAAGAAGCTTTGTATAGCGTACGGTGCTACGCCGTTCCTCCTGCACGATCGCCTTATGAGCGGCAACATAACACCGGGGTTTATCTGTACGCGCTCGGTCACGCTGACGCCTTTCGGTACGTTCGGTTCAGCGGTTTCTAAGGAGCTGACATCAGCAAAAGCAGCAAGTTCATGGAGAAAAGCGACTGCTGTGCCTTAGGGTGCGTGCTGATACTCGTTGCTAAAATTTGTCAGCAGCACTAATGAGCGTCTGTGCCGAATCTGAACGACGCCCCGCGCGATGCAAAGGTTCCGCTCAAGCAGCAACGAAATGTTTGCCTCGGCGACGCCCTCACAACCATCGAGTGTGTCGCACGTTACGAGAGTGAGTACGCTGCTTCTTGGCGGTATCGTAACGCTGTCAGCAACAATGCGCAAGGCATTCTCCGTGCTATCCTCGGCGCCAGCGTCGCTCGCTATGGCTTTCGCAGTAGAAAACGTCACCCTCGGCTTCTCCAAGTCAATTATTGCTCCATTCGCCTGCAGAAAGTCCATGCCGAGTATCAGGTCTCGTGAGCAACTGGGCAGAATAATGAAGACGCCGATGTAGGTATACCCCCGAATATTTACTCTAGCAGTGCATCTTCCCACGGGGGTGAGCAGGTGTCCTCCTGCTGTACGAACCTGCGATCCAGTCCACTGCGAGTACACTTTCTTTAACTTCGTCGCAAGATCTCGGCTCATGTCCGCGCCAGTATCAATCAAAGCTGTGACTTCTTCGTCGTCCACGGAAACTAGTATGTCCGACGTTACCACTCGCCTTTCATCACCCGCGTGTGTATGGACGTCGGCTTGTTCTCGTCGCTGTCGTCGTAATGGAGGATATTCGATGGCGTCGGTGTCAGCGGCCCCACCTCCGGAGGACGCTGAAGTTAGTTTCCCGGGTTTGCAGGGCTGGGCGAACGATGTCTACGGGTGTCTCGAGGAAACACGGGACTTGGTGATCGGTATCGAGCGGGTGATGCGGAACGGGGTTCATGCCTACGCTGATCGAATGAATTGTCACGACCGGCGATGAAGTTTTCTATTTCGGAAGGTCGCTCACCAGGTCGTGGGCGAGGTGCGTTTGGAGCGAATCCCCGAAGGCCCACGCGTCGGTACGGGCACATTCTGTAGATGTGTCCAGCTTCCCCGCAATGGTAGCAGAGGGGCCTGAAGTCTGGAGCCCGCCAAATGTCGGATTTCCTGGGCCTCGACGCCTCGACGTAGGGGGGACTGCGACGCCTGAACGGTGGTTCTGCTCGGACGAAGGGACGCACGACGTTCGAGGCGGCGTACAGCGCTGGTCTTCGCGCGGCTTCCGCATAAGTCACTCGAATCGGCTCCTGCTGTTGCGGTACCTCGTAACACTGTGGTGCGTCGTAATGCTGGGGTACCTCGTAGTGCTGGGGTACATCGTAGCACGGAGGTTGAACCGCTTGACGGACCTCGTCGCGCACCATCTCCGCTACAGAAATTCGCGTTGTCGCCGCGTCGGTGCCCTGAATTTTCTGGAGCTCCTCACGTATCACAGCCCTGATGAATTCGCGCAAGTCGTCGGTGTTGTTTCCCATAGTCATCTGAAATGGGCCGCTCGAAAATTCCATGACGTTGCGGTTGTACTGTCGGGCACGCTGTCGAAGAGCCCTTTCCATAGTTGTTGCTTCAGCGAGGAAGTCCGTAAGAGTTGCGGGTGGATTTCTAATAAGGCCAGCAAATATTTCTTGCTTCACCCCCCGCATCAGATGTCTGACTTTCTGGTCTTCGGCCATTGAGGCATCAGCACGCCTGAATAGTCGAGCCATGTCTTCGGTATACGTGGTGACACTCTCATTCGGGGCTTGAAACCTTGACTGTATAGCCAGCTCCGTCCGCTCTCTCCTTCCTGTCCGCGCTCGAAAATGCGGCGGTGAGCTGCCGACGAAATTCGTCCCACGAGGTCAGCGCCGCTTCGTGATCATGGAACCACGTCTTCGCGCAGCCTTGGAGCGCGAAGTACACGTACCTCAGCTTACGCTCTGCATTCCAGCCGTTGCATTCGGCGACCCGGTCAAAATGGTCAAGCCAGTCTTCCACGTCTTCAGAAGGGTCTCCGTGGAACACAATTGGTGTCTGCGGCTGGTTGACAATGACCTGGTGCGCTGCTGCAACAGCCGCGGCAGATGACTGCGGGTCCACGTTCATAGTGCGGCGAGGAGTAGGCAACAGACCGTGTTCCGGCTGCAGCCCTTGAAGACGACGGCTGGTGCGTACGTGCACAGGGGTAATGTCTCCCGGGCTACTCACCGGAGTCGACTCAGGGGTGCGCGGCGTCTCCGGCAGTGGTTGCATATACCCCGCACCTCCACCAGTAAAATGTCACGAAGGTGATCGACAAGGCTCAGCAAAAGTAGCACGTCCTGCTTTAATGATGGCGTCCAACTCGATCAGAACGCTCGCACGATCTCCGCTCTTCTTCGTCTTCGGACTGTAGGAGCGGTGGCCATAGTGGGTAGCTCGCTGCCGGCAAGAAGTAATCGTAGTGGGCACATCCCCTCGCGTCAATATATATATATATATATATATATATATATATATATATATATTCATGTTTAGGTGCCCCGCCACGGTGGTCTAGTGGCTAAGGTACTCGGCTGCTGATCCGAGGGTCGCGGGATCGAATCCCGGCCGCGGCGGCTGCATTTCTATGGAGGCGAAATGTTGAGGCCCGTGTGCTGTGCGATGTCAGTGCATGTTAAAGAACCCCAGGTGGTCGAAATTTCCGGAGCCCTCCACTACGGCGTCTCTCATAATCAGAACTGGTTTTGGGACGTAAAACCCCACAAAAAACAAAAAAAATTCATGTTTAGATGTGTATATGCTTTTAAAAAATCCGTGAGATCCCACGCATCTTTAGAATCGATATCACGAGAAGCAGTCAGCGAGGAAATTGCATACGCTGAATTGTTTGGCCCCGGTCGCTTTTCCCACCCGAAACATTTGGCTGCGTGCCAAACCACGGCCGCTTGATTTATCACCTTGGTTTGGCATTCATTTCGGGTGGGATAAACAGACGTCTTTGTGCAAATTGAGAAGTTCTCTGTGTAAGATGCTTACTAGGCACGTCGATAGCACTGTGGCGACCGAAGGGTAGCTCATAGTACGACCTAATGTCACTCACAGTAGTGCACATACGTCTGTTGTGTCGAAGAGAGATGAATACGGTGAGCCGGTGTGCATATCATTAGGGCAGGGCTGTGCAGAGCTGCTCAGAAAAGTATTCCGGAATACAGATATCGAAATACATCTGCTGAAAGCCCAAAATATAGATACTGACATACATTTGTCTTTGACGTAAAGGGTTATTTCTGAGATATTTTTGCGAAAAGTAAAAAAATAAGCGTATTTCGTAATACAGATACAGACAGTGGTATGCATCCTTCTTCTTCTTCTTTTTTAATTCGGGGGTACTGATGTTCCACAAATATGTTACAACGCATTAAAACGCGCAAGTAAAGCATATCCCTCCAACCACTAATGAACACCAGTGAATCAAGAAAAATGTATGCATTTATTTGAACACAAGATATGGTTCCCGACAAGGTTGTTGCGTTTATAGCGCTTAAGCAATATCTGTTTTTTTTCTTTCCAAATAGGCGGTCTTCTAGACAGCTTTGGTAAGAATCGCCAACGAAAGGAGCCTCTCTATATCATCGCAGACGAGCACAGGTTTATGTTACAAAGAGTATCTTTGATGGCTGGAAAGTCCTACAGAATGACCTCTTCTAGAGTCATATAAGTACCTAAACACTTCCACCTTCACGTGGTTCTGTTCCGACTGTTCAGAACCTCGAAACTCTCAATGATCGGCGACGTATTTTCTTCCCCCCTTGAAGTGTTCTCCCCCCCGAAACACGTCATGCAGCTCAGCTCCGAAAGTGTAACGATAGATGCCCATGTACGCCAAAGTATCGTGGCAGAAGCGATACATCGTAGAAGTATTTCAGTATGCCGAGATACAAATGCATATTTCAAATGTGTCCCGACAGAGAAATACGGATACTCAAAAGTATGCCTCTAAAATTGCATCATTGCATCGCGATACTGCTTAGCCCTGCTAGGGACCATAGCCCTGCATAGGCGTCGTTTGTCGGACCATGTCTACGGGGTCGAGTACACCTGGACAAAAGCGTGCTGAGTTATAGCAGGGTCCCTCAATACTTTTTAGGGGCAGCGGTGTTCACAAGGGGGATTTCTACCCGCCGTGGAAGGGGGGATTGCGTATCACGTGATAACGACGTCACGGTTTTGCGAGCTATATATAGCGCGGCCTCCCAGCTCATCTCTGGGGGGACGGGGACCTTTTGACCGAGAGGAACAAACAGTCCCCGCTTGGGGGGGCTGGCCGTAGCTGCAGCGTGGACACGTTCACGGCGACCTTTCCAAAAATGCGTTGCGTCTGCGGGCACCGCGTCGACAAAGCTGACCGATGATGGATTTTTTTTTTTTTTACTCGTGGAAGAATATACCACGTCCGAAGAAAATTTCCAAGCAGATTACGGAGCCATACCAAGACTAAGGATGTTTAACTGCTCCATTTATTTATTTATTTATTTATTTATTTATTTATTTATTTATTTATTTCGAAATGATGAATTCGATAAGCATGTAGACTTCGCCCGTTTTGTTGGAAGAACATTTAAAGGAAGCATCACGTTCTTTTTATGCCGTATTTATGGCGATGAATGGATGGGCGGAATAAACTTTATTGATGGTGAAAAGCAATAAACAATCTCTCCGGACGAAATGGAGAGATGCCTGCTAGAGCGCCGTTTTCTCTCGCAGACTGCACGACGCTCATTTAGAAAGATCTCCTCGTGATACGTAATTTCAGCGTTGTGATGAATAAAAATTTTGCTACTAAAGGCGAGAAAAATTATCGGCATTGAACATAAACTTACTATATATGCACTAGTGCAGACTCGCCGACGTTATGCATATATTTTATATTTTAGAAAGGTTTTTACACGGACTGACGGAACCTTCTTTATTATCTTTTTTTGATGCCTCGGTTTTCTCTCTGGTTGAGAGAACCGAGTATTTCTTTTTCTTCTTTTTTTTTTCAAGGGGATTGGGGAGGCAGGGGATTGCCTGGTGAAGACAGCAGCGGTCTGCACTAAATTCCTCACGCTCCAAAATTTTAATGTAAGGCTCGTACACCTCATTGTCCGATATCAAGTTGCCAGGTTTCCTCCTTCCTCGGTCGAGGCTCGAGAAATAAAAAAAAGACATTGTACTGGCAGTTGACCGAAAGCCGACCAACATAGAAAAATACTTCATTCAATTTTCGAAACGCTGTGTACAATTTCGTCATCACAGAGAGCAAAGGAAAGAGCAGGTGACAACAACTTCGCCAAAAATGTTTCTCTGTCCGACCACGTCTGTGAAGCTAGCAAGACACGGGAACGTCTGATGCCGCCAACTGCATTTGTTGCGCAAAAGTTTTGAGTGAGACATTCTGCGAAAGGCAACAGTGCACGTGTTAAAAGCCTATTTACACATCGTGTAAACAGTCTTTTAACACGTTCACTGCCGTTCCTCTCAGGCCCAATAGAAAAAATCCGAGTGTTTATGTCGTCTTCCATTTCGTACCGCGCAGTACGCACTGATTTCCGCACGCTCGAAGCGCCGTGAGTCTGCTGGCCTCCCCCTCCGGTGCTTGGCCCGTGTGAGCGAGAGACTTGTTCGGGGACTTCTCCCCGCCGGCTGACGTCACTTGGCTCCGCCTTTATCCCCCATGGAGAAATCCCCCGTGTGAACACCTGTGTCACACGGGGGATAGGGTCGACGCTTGCCTCCCGCTGTGTGTCGTAGCCACACTCGCGCTCGCTCTCGGCGTGTGCCTCCCGGCGCGCGATCCCTCTCTGAGGTGTCCTCCCTGAGAGACAGTTACCCTGCACTCTTTACCCTATTTTCTTCTATCTCTCTCTTCAACAGCGGCAGTCATGAGCATAGGTCGGCGCACTCACGCATGAGTGAACTCACTCGCACTCACTCGCACTCGTTTCATAGACGTAAGTGCGAGTGCGAGTGAGTGCCAGTGAGTGTGAGTGCGAGTGAGTGCGGGTCCTGGAAAAATTATGGTGAGTGAGTGTGAGCGAGTGTTTTCCCACACTGCCGACCTATAAGTCGGCGCACTCACTCATGACTGCACTCACTCACACTCACTCGCACTCATTCATAGACGTGAGTGCGAGTGAGTGTGAGTGGAAGTGAGTGCGAGTGAGTGCGGGTCCTGGAAAAATTATGGTGAGTGTAAGCCTGCCGCTAGCAAGGCGCGTTTATTATTATTTTTTTTTATAACACTCGGCGACGGGCGACGTCGGTCAGTGGGGCGCGTTTCGCGGCATCGGCTTTTCGTTTGTCGTACCCCGGCCGTATCCGTTAATTTTCTTTACTTTCATCATATGTGTCCTCCGCGTCTTCTGGGGACTCGGGCACCCCGCTGCGGGGCTGTGAGGGGGAATGCTTGGACGGTGATCGCGGCAGGGACGCAGGCGGACCCCAGATGGCCTGGACCTTTAGGATGCCCCGCGGCGCTCCAGGTGTACGTGTATACACGACCTTGTGAGCGCCCGCGCGCGCATGGAGGAAGCGGGCGGTGGTTCGGAAGGCAGATCTTCCGAAATTGACGGACGAGCTGATATGGTAGCCCACTCCCAATGCTCCGCACCGCGGAGAGACAAAGCTTCCACCCCTCTTGCCTGAACGGAGGCCCGGGTGGGCCCCTTTTGTGCGTGAGCACGCAGCGATAGCGGCACTTCGGTCGTTCTGCTAACCGCACCTCGGGCGTCATTACGACGACCTGGGGCGGCTACGCTGAATGTGGCGTCGGCATGCAACATGCCGGTGGTGACAGCCACGGAGACGCGCGAGCCGTTTGTTGTTCGCTGTCGGAAACGCCTGTTTTTGGTCACTGGGCTGTGGCCCGCGCGTGCCGCGGGATGGCTTTGGTTCAAGCGTTCCTTCCTCGCACGCCGTGGGGTAGCATGCGTCTAAGCACAGCGGGGTGCCGATTAAACGGTCTGAGTAAGAGCCAGTACGGCTCGGCTTGTTGGGATAACCAGAAGCAGGCGCGCGGACGGTCCAACTTCCCCATGGGAAGGTTTTCTTCAAATAATACTCTTTCGGGCGAATCTTTTGGGCGCCTGCTTGTTTCCGGTAACAGCGCCCGAGCAGGACGCGACACGTGCGCAAGTAACGCGTTTCACGTGCGCCATATCTTTACCATCGCCCTTCGACCTTGGGTGGCATGGTCTGCTTTTTATGTGTGTGTCTTGTTTAGTGCAGATGAATATGCTTTTTTTATTATTGTACAAACATACCCCTCTCACCGTCAACAGACTGGGTGGTGATTTCCACCAATTGGACCGCCCATTGAGGAGGCTGGACAAAAGGTGAATCGCTGCCCAAGGCCGAGACGAAGTGAATATATTCCGATGAGACGTTAATAGCGGAGCGGTTGTGGTACTAAAGATGGCTTCCGCCATGTGACGGAAAGAGCTGAACGGGTGGAAAAAAGTGCTCGCACACTGCCGGCTAACGCCGTAGTAGGGTCGCCCTACAGATCTTTCGTTCACGTTGACGCTTGACTGTCGTTATTCGCTCGCAAGAAGTCAAGCCGTTAGCACAATTTTGTCCACAACACAAGCTGTATCCCTCCGACGCCGCTGGCGGAGATCGCCCGGCAAGGTGATCATGCACACAGGTCCGTCCGTGATGTGCCTGAGCGTTATGACGCTGTAGGGCATTGCTAAAGTCATGCATAAAAAAACAAAAATTCACAAACACGCTTGAAACAGGCGTGTGCCGTACGTCTGTCCGACGCACCAGTTCCCTCGGCGCTTTCTCAAGCGGTATTCGCACTATGGCTCAGTCTGAAAGAAGAATCTGGGCCACTCGCAAGAGGGCTCGCTACGGTCACCTGCCTTCGCGCAATGCACGGTTTCGTGTTGCCCGGGTCGAGCCTCCTGGTTGCTTTGTATCCTTTCTCTCCCCAACTTCTTTATTCCGCGTGGGTCTCCTTTTTCCATGCTCAGACTCCTACCTTGAACCCTGTTGTACTGTGCAGGAGATGTTGAAAGTGCGGTTGCCTGGTCATCGACTGGCAAAAAGATCCCGGCCTTCAGCAAGTTTGCTGTCACGTTTCAGCTTTATATCTGCCGTCCCTTACACTCTCCGCATTATTATCTGTATACATCTGTGGCAAAGTTTGAGCGCGCATGGGAAGGCCGCTTTCACCACCACTGAACCTTTCGACGGCGTCGATTAAGTGTACTAATTATTACTTTAGCTCAGCTACGGCATTAACATACAGGGCGAGCTTACGTGTCTCGCATAACTGCAGGACATTGCCAACACCGCGCGCCGGCTACATTGGGGGTCTCAGTGAAGCTTCAGTGCACGGCCGTTTCAGTTGCGACTGTTTCAACCGTGCCGGAGCGCAGGATACTCATAAATACCAGGGGCATAAATGACAACGCGTGTGTAGATATGCACACGCGTTGTCACTCATTACATGCATGAGGGCAATGTCACTCGTGATTTACGGTAACACAGAACGATCCCCAGCTTCGCCCACTCGTTATGGTTCACTTCGTGAGATGCGCGTGGAGGTTTTTTTTTTCTAAAGACACCCTAATAAATTGTAAAAGCTTGTAACAGATTCGAAATATCCTACCGCTTCACGTCCCCCACCCATTTACCTTTAGACACACGTCCTAATTTCAATTCTTGGGGAAACCCCTGGTAACGAGAATCGTTTATATATAAGAGGACAAAATACGCACGTGTATGAAGTCACGCAGACCATGAACAGACCTGTCTCGTGGGAAGCAGTTAGTGAGCACGCGAGGATGGCAAGAAAATCTGAAGGTACAGGATGTCCTTTTACAGTCCTACAGGGGTATAAAAATTATCATCAATGATGAGGATCGTGATGACGACAACCTGGTCGAGGCAACTTTTTTATATACTACATGTATGATTATTTTATATGCCACCTCTCCAGTGTGTGGCAAATGAAACCAATCCTGCACCACCGAAGAACACTAAACGCGCCATCACTTAATTGTTGAAGTGGAGCAGTGGCACGCTTTCGAGCCGGTACATCCACCACCCAGGTGAATCTCCTGTTTAGAATTACCGCGAGTAAGCCACACGCGAGAAAGGGGAGCGAGTGTGCATTTCTTCGCGCAGCCAGTGGCGTTGACCGACCCCTTCCGCGAAACGATGGAGCAAGAGCCGCTGCCAAACAGCCTGGCGGTTTGTCGACGTCGGCGCAACCGGGTAGGCGCGTGCTTTTACAGCGCAACCCGTGAAGAGAGAGAAGCGATAGTGAACTAGCAGCACGGTCTGCAGCACGGGCGTGTGCTTCAAGGTTTCAAGAAATCCGAGCGTGCAGCAGTTGCGGGATACTTGTTAATTATTGTTTAATGAACCAAACTTGGACCTTCCATACGACATTAAGGTATGCTGTGTAGCGAACGAGCATTAATTACGACCTCCCCTGGCGTTTTCACAGTAACACCGGCAGCTCATTTCCTGCGGATATATTCAAGCGCGCCACCTCAGAATCGCGGTGTGGAGGAGAACGACCCGAAGCTTGGGGTTTTTAGATTATCACCCTTGCTGTGCATTAAGATGGTTCTCTTTTTCTTGTGAGAGCGCGAGATTGTACGAATTTGCATCATGTGGCGCAGGGTGCAAGTTCACGTTTAGCTTGGGAAGGTTATCCCAGAATCGTCGACATGCGAAGAATTAAGGGCAATGCGAGCTGCCGCACGCCTTGACGGAGCAATCGCGTATCCAACAACCACGTCAATGGTCGAGGTTCTCCACCCTGCTGTAATCACCACGGAGAAGCATCTAGTAGAACACTGCAAGGGCTCAGGCCTACCCGAAAGCCCGGGCCCGGGTCTGGAGCTCTCGACTTCAGGTCAGGCCCGGGTTTTAGCCGGCGGGTTCAGGTCGGGCCTGCTTTGTTTCTGTTACATTCTTAAGGTAGTTCCACTTTCGTAGTGCATACATGCAGTGTGCGTTTAACGTATTTGATCTCGAAAAAAACAGAAGCTTTATTTGTATCAGTGGCTTTCTTTTGCTTTTTGCAGCAACCAATATGCGTGGAACGACCTAAGTTAATGGATCGAACGGTTGTGTAGTTAGCATCTCCGTATTTTTTCTGCGCTTTCATTTATGTCCTGTATTGCTCTATATTCCAAATGGTGTGTCATAGTCGCTGTAATAATGTCATATATGATAGGTTTTTAATCTGCAGTTATCTTCGTAAGAGCGGCGGCAGAGTTTTAAAGCGGGACCCGCGAATGCAGAGATGTAACCTGGCTCGAACTTGACTTGCGCCAGTCCACTAAACATCTGAGCGGGATATCGTTTCGAAAGATCACTGTGGAGATAGTAAAACACTTCTCTTTGGCTCTACCAATGCTCCCAGTTGTCACATGTTTTTCCGCGCGTGCTCATATTATTAGCTTTGCGCTAACACACATGTGGATGCCATTTTTTAGGGGCGAAGGGTGTGGGTCGTTCCCTCCTCTGTAGTAGTATGTATGTAGCCACCTCGCGCCGCCGGGAGGCTCGCGCTCGCCCTCGGCGCGTGCCTCACGGTGCGCGAGCTCTCCACTCTTCCATCTGCTGTCTTGTGAGAGAGAGAGAGAGCGAAAGGCGCGCGTTTGACTATGGAAACGCTCTTTCTTCGATGAACGCTGTACAGCTCGCAAAGAAGGAGAACGCGCCCTCACCCGCGAGAGACAAGCTTGACGCAGGCAGCGTCTTCTAGCGAGTTTCTTGATTGAAAAATACCGGACTGCTCGCGCTGGAGAAACCGTCACCGGTCACCCATATATATATATATATATATATATATATATATATATATATATATATATATATATATACTATATAATATATATAAGGCTAGGCACTGGATCTTGACTTGAATGAAGTGCCGGTGGGAGATTTCACCTTGTGCGTAGTTGAACCATAAGGATTCGTAGCGTGCGCGTTAACTAAATTAATCCGGAACTCGGCACGATCTATGATGAACCTCCGGAGCTTCACCCACTCATCATCATTCACTCCGTGAATATGCTGTGGATTTTTTTCATTTCATTGTTAGCTTGAGCTCTATAGTTTTATGTTATGAGACCTCCATGCTGCTGCCGAAACAGCACTGAAATGAGCAGGCTATACTGTCTCTAAACATAGACTTTTCTGTTTCTTTTTTTTTTATACTATACTGCTGGAGTATTGCACTTTTGCTGCAACTTTTATGCTTTTCGGGTTTTCCGTAACCCTTCCGTAACCACCCTTCCTCAGGCGGCGGCTAGTCCTTGAATCCTGGCGGCGTGTTCGGCCAGTCGGGCGGCCCGCCGTTGGTCCTTGCAGACTACGAGTATCCTGTAGCGACATGACAAGAAAAAAAAAAACGTGTAACAATTTACTATATTTTTTTGGCTGTCCATTCCCA
This sequence comes from Hyalomma asiaticum, assembly GCA_013339685.2. Taxonomy (NCBI): domain Eukaryota; kingdom Metazoa; phylum Arthropoda; class Arachnida; order Ixodida; family Ixodidae; genus Hyalomma; species Hyalomma asiaticum. Next base: position 12,089 of record JABSTT010002263.1, on the reverse strand, counting down.
TATTGAAAAATACAAGGTGTTAATTATCATATTTACCTAAGTTAGTGCGTTTTTAGCAAATGTAACAAAAGATCCTGCAGATCCTGTGCGTTGTCGGAATCGGTGTCATGCGAAGCATTAAGCGAAGAAATTGTCTATGACGAGTTGCTTGGAATTCAGTCAAGTGTTACGAGTAGAATCAACGTCTTAGTGCAAAGTGCATGAGAGGGTGTATGCTTAACGTGGGCTAACTAGGAACGTCGACGGCACCTTGGCGATTGAATGGTAGCTCAAAGTACTTAACGTTGGCATTCACGTTAGTGCACAACACAGACGTCGTCTTGTCGAAGAAAAATGCACGCAACGTCTAACTCTGGTTTTCCGCATGCAAGCGTTAAATGTGGGAAAGCGACATAGTTTTGCGGGAGGCCAGAGTTGGGATTGCATGAATACTTCTCTGATGTCAAGTTCGCCCGAAACTCCTGAGATAAACGATCATTTCTAACAATCACAGCACGAACTCCGGACATCGTCGATGTGGAAGGTCGTCCAGGCTTGGGATCGTCCTCCGCCGACGTTCTACCGTGTTCAAAACGTTTTATTGCACTGAGTAAACTCACAGAGCACCCCGTACGCTTCCCGTGAAAATTTTGCCATTGTAGCAAAAGTGCACACATGCGCACATTGTTCTTCAAGCTCTTCATCTTCACATCGGCCACTAACCCGACAAAGAGCTTGTTCGTGGGCTCACTTTAAACGGCTGCAACTCACCAACTAATTATGACCATGGCGAAACGAGCCAAATAGCAGGTAGTTATATAAACATTCCATTAGATGCCCTCACTAGCATGTACAGTGCCACTTTGCCAGTTGGCACGCTATTCCAGAAGTTCATGCAACAAACACAGGGCACAAAAATACATGCACAAACAGAGGGTATGCATGTAAGTTATAAGTGTGATAAATTGGAAAGCAAAACCAGACCGGCAGCTTTCACTTTTACGCTTTCCTGCGATTTAATCTACTTCACCAGCGGCAATAACATGTCCCAAGGTACGGCCAAAACAGTAATAGCATGCATGTCACACCCAGAACTTAGGAATCTAACCTTAAACCGCGTAAAACACTGGTAGCCAGCGGCAGCTAATAACCATAAATTGGGAAACTACCCAAGAAAATTGACATGCGCATATTCATTGCAGACTCCCTAAAATTGCCGAAATAAAACACGCCACGCCAGTGAGAAGGTTAACGAAATCTCAAACATGACAAACATCTTATAAGCTTAGTTACATCGTACACATAAGTTCCAAACACAGAATATCATTGATTGCTATAACGATATACTGTGTACAGCTGGGCTAGTTGATACGTAATAATTATCCTGAAACAGCGCGAGAAATACGCGGAAGAAACGAGTAAACCGGAAAGAACAGCACCAGTTCCGCCAGTTTATTGTCTCACGGTGCCAGACATCTACTTTTCGCGGCTCTTACAACTTACGTCAGAACTGCGAAGTCCAGGTCAAAGTGGGGGTTGTATCGCCATGTACGTGCAAAAGGCGTTCGCCTTTTCTGCGGCATTATGCTTTGAAACACCTTTTCCTTCACCACAGCGCACGGAACGATCGAGAGATGTTTTTGTTTATTCACGTTCTCAGTACCCTTAAAAGCAGCAAGAGGGTTTATCGCCTTCTTTCCAGAAGCTTAATTAGCCTCCGAAGACTTTTACAGCAAAGAGGTGAGATGCTTGTGGCTAGCTTCTGGCCCGATATGCGTACGTCGACAAAAAGATGCGTTCCGATCCGGGAGGCAGTGGGGCCAGACACTGCGTGTGCATATGGTTCGCCCAGGGAATATATACCTATGTTCACTATGGCGTTCGTCACATGCGTTTCCCAGTCATTATTACGGTCGCACAGGTGGCCGTTGCTGATATTCGCCGTGAGGAGTTTACGGAGTAGCCCCCTATCGGGAGCGCCTCACATTCGTATAGTATGAGGGAAAACCACAAAGTGGGTAAAACGCGCCCCGATTCTCATAGGTGTGGCTGACGGCGCTGGCTGAAGCCGCCAAGCCAGAGCTCTCCTGGACATTTATATGTGAGCACATCTCGAAACGAAATGAGCCTTTTACTGTCAAAATATCGTAACGCAGCGTGGGGAGCGTGAAAGAAGAAAAGGAGGATGTGATGATGGGTTTATTTGCAGTGCAAGAGGGCATGAGCCACAAATTGTTTGGTGAATAAGAACAAGAGCAGTGCGAGAGGTGAAAGCAGTAGGAACAAGATATGGGACGGTCAGAAGTGGCCGATCACCCCCCAAAGCCTCGCGCGCGATCCTTATTTTCTTCTTTCACGTTCCTCCAACGCTGCGTTACATTTTCCTCCCCGCGCAGACGACGCTCTCCGCTGAAGTTCTTGGCGAACTTCAGCGACTTTGACAGTATCTATCTAGCCGGATACGTCTCGGTGCTCTCCTGGTCGTCTCATTCGCTTGGCATGTACCCCAACTGGCATGGTAGGGTGTCAATGTATGACGAGCATGACTAATTGATCCTCACATAAAAAAAAAGAGCGACAGGTTTCACGCATTGTAAGAATCTATGTAATGCGAAGCAGTCAACGAGAAAGTTGTCTGTGCCGAATCGTTTGGCACTCAGTCAGGCGTTACGAGTAATATCAATGTTTTTGTGCAAATTTAGTAGTAGGGTTGTGCTTACGTGGGCTTACCAGGCCCGTCGACTATACTGTGGTGCACAGCCGTGCGCTATGGTGTCTGTGCACGTTAGTTCGAACACGTCTGTTTTGTCTAACTGAAATGCACGGCGAGCTTATGTGCATATCATTAGAGTCGTTCATGGAGCCGTCCTACGCAAAGCTGGACAATATAACCTGCTGAGTGACAGCAACGCACACGTATTGTTTATCACATTACTGAGAGCGGTTAAAACACACCACAACTGCAGGTAGCAGCTAGCCTACCATGGACGAGTGGTAGCGTGCTTCCTTGGCACTGCGGGTGACCGGGTTCGATTCCTAGCCCCTACTGCGGGTTAGGTTGCCTTCAGTCATTACAGCACGTTTGTCTGTGTTTATGTGCTAGTATAAATGCTTTTCTCTTGTTCTATACACGCAAATGGTGACCTCATCAAATTTGCAGTGTCTACTTTTGTTGGTCCTTGATTGACATAGACTGTAATGTTAATATTCAATCTCCTGTGGCGCATACCCGCATTTCCCGGGCGCGTATGAGCTACTTGTGATCGTGTCGTGTGGACTAGCATAGCAATATCAGGTGACGTCAAGATCAATCATTGCGTGTTCGTCGTGCATTCGTACCGTACTATATCAATTTGGTACCAAGTGAATGAGACGATCAGGAGAGAGCACCGATACGAAGGTGGATAGATAGATAGATAGATAGATAGATAGATAGATAGATAGATAGATAGATAGATAGATAGATAGATAGATAGATAGATAGATAGATAGATAGATAGATAGATAGATAGATAGATACGGTCAAAATTGTTCAAGTTCGCCAAGAAATGTTTCGCATTTAATAACATGATTATACTTATTATGCACGTCAAGTTAATGACAATATGATCACGTCTGGCTCATACCCGCGCTTCCCCATCCGGGAGAGAGCGGGTATGCGTCATATGTGATTGCGTGTTAAACTTCAAGTTCCCTTCCGCATTTTCCTGAAGATACCCAGGGACGGCTGCTCCGGAAAAAAGAAAAGCTTCGGAGCACCACACGAGTGCTTATACCTCTGCGTCGTTCAGAACTCCACAATGGTTTGAGGAGGAGTACTCATCCCGCCTGTTGCCGCTCTCTGGCCGCGAGACAGTACCGCGGTCCCTATATGGCGCATTTTGCCCATTTTTGTGATGCCGCAATTCGCAATGTGACAATGAGGCACTTGGTGTGGGCCTGCCCATACCTACTTTACGCCGTCTTCGCCACCTCCGTGCAACAGGTCTCATGCCTGGCCGACCACATGTCCTTCGCTGGATGAATGGACCAGTCCATCGTTCTCTCCTGGATTTCATTCACGAATCCAATTGCGTATTTTCGACATCAACGTATGATGCTTAAGGACGACCTTTCTACATACATACATACTACATACATACATATACATACATACATACATACATACATCATACATACATACATACATACATACATACATACATACATACATACATACATACATACATAAGAACTTTATTGCGAGACCAGAGGACTAGTTTAAGAAGGTCCCAGGACCCCCCTCAACCAGTCAGTCGGTAGGCTCCACCCAGGTCGGCACCAGATAATGAATATCCTCCGCGATGGCCCTGGGCACCTCCGGACGTCAGGTTGGGCGACCTTTCTAAATAAATAAAAGAAAGTTGGAGTTTTACGCGGTCAAAACCACGATTTGATTACGGGGCACGTCCCGTAGTGGAGGGCTCCGGAGTAATATTGACCCCCTGGGATCTTTAACATGCACGCTAAATCTAAGTACACGGGTTACATGTTAACTCTTTACAAGCCTACGACTATTAAGGACACGTCAAAAATAGACCGGAAATGTGATAAGACAACGCTTTGTATGGCGGAGGCGTAGCCAGAAGTATTTTTGGGGGGATGATATGCGCCCCAGTAAAAGAAATAAAAGCAGATCCTGCGCTCAAACAATACCTCAGTTACTTTTGTCAATAAATCTACACTCCTATTTTCGTTTTTACATTCTAGGATATCGTTGCGGTGCGTAAAAAGCATCGGAGAAAAAAGAAGTCGAAAGGAGCTGGGGGTTTAGGAAAGTATGCAGCGCTTACAAAATTTCGGGGGTTTGCATGGTTTCGTCCACCGCAACATCAATTCCCACAATGCCGCATTCCCCCCCACCCCCTGCTATTTCAAACTGGACAATTGAAGCACTGGTGCATACATGGTAGTCTTTTATTCATGAACACGCGAGTGCGTGGACCAGGTTCTGTGGCGGTGTAGAATTGCTGTATTTTAATTACTATAATAAGTAGCGGCCGCATGAGTTCCCGTCAGTATAAATCTTTAACAGTTGCGTAGTTCCGAACTGCTCCGGCGTGTTGTTCCCACTCATATTGAAAGCGGACTGTTGAAAAAGCCGCACGCTTAGAAACCCACGAGTGTGCACTGTCGAGAAAAAAGTGGTGAGAACTCACGCTGACTGTTCCGTTCATCTTCCGACGCGATGATGTCATTGACTCGTGCGTTAGCGTTGACTTCGATCAATAAGAAAGAAAGGACATTCAACGTTGCATATCTTTTCTCGGTCGCGTCAATGTCGAGGAGCATGCGCGTTTGATTTCCGGCCAGCGGACGTGACCTCCAACACGGCTACGCGTCACCTTGTCGGGATGGCGCGCGCAAATAAACGTCTCTGAGCGCGCTTCAAGGGACATCAAACGCGCAGCACGCTGCATGATAGCGAAAAGACGCTGACCTCGGAAGAGGCACGCAGAACGGACAGCTCCAAGGTGTTTCTTTTCATCGTTTGCGACTCCCGTTCGCGAGTGGGCGCGCGTTTCCCATTAAGCTTTGCCCGCACGTCAGCCTCCATCTCTGTCCCAAGGATGCAGAGACGCGCCAGACAGGCTTTGCCAGCCTGGTAGAAACGCTCATTATGCTCACTGGGACGACGGACCAGACAGTCGCTGCTGGCATTCAGGGACCATGTTACGCTGGCGTACGGAACGGAGGCTAAACTTCGACGCGGATCCGGCGAGACTTGGCTGTTTACGCCCCCTCTTCAGTTACTAGTTTCTTCCGCTCTTCTGTTTCTTTTGTTTGCCTCATAGCCTAGTCATGGCTGGTTTTTACGCAAATACACCGAATGGCGCTGGTGAACGGAACCTTAATTTCCACGTATGGGGTCAATAAATGTGTGATACACAGCATGCATTATGATGCTTGTCTGTGGCAGGGGTTTATCCAGGATTTCTATTCTAAAGGGGGCGGGGAAGGGGCGTGACCCATGCTAACCAGAACGCAAAGGTACGTGAACTTCTTTTGGGGGTTGTAGGGTGTAGGGTGGCGTTGTATAAATCCCTGGTCTGTGGTAAGTTTCACCATCTGTTATATACGATGGGTATCATTTGAAGCTTTGATCAAGTTTATTCGGAAACGTAGGTGGATCAAACGGGAAAAGATCCTTACGGGATGCAAGCAATACAGTTAAAGGGTCCCAGCAAGGCATTCCATAGGGCATAAAAATCAGTACAAACATGCGAATATCAATTCTTCGAAAGAAAAGTAAATAAACAGAACTGCTGAAAAATCGAAATGGTCACAAACGCATGCACCAGTGCGGAACGACAAATTTCGGTATTTCTCAGCAGACAGTAACAACTAAGAGTTTGTAACTATTCCGGATTATATTGGGTTGGACGATCGAAGGGATCTGATATTCAAATCGCTGCATGTTTTAGTACCTAATATTCGAGTGACTGATGACTGTGTAGCATGCAGTAAGACTGCCCTTTGAGAAGAAAGCGATGACGATGAGAAGAAGCGACGAACTTCCCCCATAAAATGTACAAAAAATTACTTCGGAAGTGCGCTCGTCAGCATAAGCAATCAAACTGCAAACTGAGCCAGGCAGATTTCGAAACATCATAATTACATTCGATGGTTGGTCTATGGAGCGAAGACTGATATTCCCACCACCACCACCACCATCGTCCTCGTCGTCATCATCATCATCACCATCAGCAGCAGCAGCAGCAGCAGCAGCAGCCTGTCTACCCTACTGCAGGGCAGAGGCCTCTCCCATAGTCTCCAGTTATCCCTGTCCTGTGCTAACTGGGCCCAATATCCCCGCAAAACTTCCTGATATCATCTGCCCACCTAACTTTATGCCGCCCTCTGCACGATTGCCTCCTCCAGGGATTCACTCTGTTGCTTTAATGACCAACGATTACGTTGCCTTCTGATGAAGAGCCCTGCCCACGCCTATTTCTTCTTAATTTTTCCTAATATGTCCCTAACACGTGTTTGTTCACTGACCGCTCTCTATTTGAACCCTTTTACTGAGCCTCCAAGTTCCTGTCCTGTAGGTAAGTACCGGTAAGATGCAGCGGTCATGGCCTTTCCTCTTGGGGGACAATGGTGAGCTGCCATCCTTCTAATTACCTCAGCCTCATGGTTCGAATCAGGGGTCACTGCCCGCCCAAGCATATATTTGCTTACCACTTCCAGTGCCTCGCCACCTATCTCAAACTGCTGTGCTCTACCGACGCTGTCGCACATTACTTTAAGTTTTCTGCATATTAATTTTCAGACCCACAGTTCTACTTTGCCTGTCTACTTCAGGAATCATGCTTGCAGTTCGTCCCCCGAGTTCCCATCTAGTGTTATAAATACCTCTTGTAAACATGCTGTGATAACTGTAGAGATTGTATCACCTTGCCTTACACCCTTTCCATACTGATATTTTACTGCTGTATTTATGGATTATATTCATTGATAGTCAGGTGCATGGTCGGCATATGGCTAGAGGTAGTTGTCAGAATTATTAAATGGAATTTTCAGTTTTCTTCCAATTACACCTCTGTCGTGTTATTTTTGATGAGTTCATACTTGATTGGACATGCAGTGACCACGCCGTTCCGAGCGTCGACTACTCATTCACGGTAACTTTGATATATTCCTGATATTGAGTGCTCTGAGCGACTATACGTGCATACGGTGAGAATATTCGCACGGCACTAATTTCACAGAGAACAAACGCAGCACATTGCTACATTTTCTATAATTTATAACTGCTTTCAGCAATTAATCTGAGAACTGTCGCGGTGTCTCTCTCTCTCTCTCTCTCTCTCTCTCTCTCTCTCTCTCTCTCTCTCTCTCTCTCTCTCTTTTTTTTTTTTTCTCGCGCATGTCGAAAAATATAGCAATATATAGGAGTGCTGGACAACACAACTGTGAAGCTCTTTAGAAAACACCAGTGACGGTAACATAGCTGTTTACGCCGAAAAACCGGGTGAACATGATTTGAGTGGAATGGCGGCTTAGTAAGTATGCGCTGACTTCGTGCTCCGCCGACGATGAGGCCTAACCATGTGTCATATATCACTCACAGACGTAACAGCGTGAAACTTCGAATCTGCGGTCGTTCTGTTTCTCGCTTTTCTCCGCGCGAAAACCGGCTGGGGCTAGCTCGCTATGCGCTGTACGAATTAGACGTGCAACTTCATTAATTTTTTGCCAACCATTATGAATTTACCTTATGACGTGTTTCATTTTTTTTACCTTTGTTATAGATCCGGTGATTTTCCTTTTTAATGCGAAGCATTTCTTGGCGAACCTGAGCAACTTTGACCATATCTATCTATCTATCTATCTATCTATCTATCTATCTATCTATCTATCTATCTATCTATCTATCTATCTGTCTGTCTATCTATCTATCTATCTATCTATCTAGCCACGTACGTCTCGGTGATCTCCTGGCCGTCTCGTTCATCCGATGTGCGCCAAGATTTGGGTGGTAGGGTACGAATGTGTGACGAACATGACTGCACTACTGCATGATATACTTGTCTCTGCACTACTGGCATGATATACTTGTCATGCACATGATGATTAACGACACTGCAATCACATGTGACTCATGCCCGTACGCTCGGCCCGTGTTCATGCGCCACAGGTGCTTGAATTTTGTACAGCCCATGTGGCTGCTACTTAGGTGGGACCTTTCGCCCGTTCCACCAATCACAGCACATTTTAATAAAGTTCTTCCACTGACTGACATGTTAATCTCGGGCAGTCTAAAATGGGCATTTAAGTTGAAAATAACAAAGGCAATACCGTCTGTCGTAGCATGAGATTGAAATGTAGGTATAACAAACACAGAGATAACCACGAACGCGCTGTAATATCCGAAGCCACCTACCAAGTGAAGCGGTAGACGGGTATCGAACCCGAGCCCCCGATGTGCCAAGCAAGCATGCTACCGCCAGTCTACGGCGGCTCCCCCCACGAGGCAAATATAGTAATAAACCACTGCACCAGCATTTGTGATGATGGTTCGTGCGTAACATCAACTGCGCGTGTATATATAGTGTCTGTTTAGGCAATTCAATAAACGATGCATATGTTCTAGTAGCACCTTTTGTCCAACTTTGCTCGATTCTGTAGGAATACTTCAACGAACGACGCCCATGACACGCAGATCAGCGCACCGTAACCTGCATTTCTGTTCGTTAAAACAGATGTCTGTGCTGTGCACTGACGCGAGTACCAGCGTTACGTCCTAACAGAAGCTGCCATTTAGTCGCCACGGTGCTGTCGAGTTTCGTGGAACTTAGCCCCGGTTGAGCATAAACCTACTCATGCACTTTGCACGAGGACGTTTATCCTACTCGTAACATTACGCATTACGCTGAATGCCACACGATTCGCTATAGGCAATTTCCTCGCTGTCTGCTTCGCATGAAACCGATTTGCACAATGCGTGGTATCTACAGGTTTTCTTTTTTTTTTTCCTTTAAAATGTTCATAGTCTGATTTGCACGGTTACTTGCATGGCTACCACATGCTTTAAATTGTTTTCAAATGTATACCGCCGTGGTGAGAGCACTGCAAATAAAACAGCTTCTGTCGAGCGCATTTTGTGAACTGCCCGCTGTGCTTATACTGGATGTCTGAAAGAGGCGAGAACGACAGGGCTCGCTGAACTGTATCCACTTGTAACGGTTTGTCTAAATTTTAGTTCTCGTCGCGCAATATTGTCGGTCATGTATTTTAATTAATTAATTAATTAATTAATTAATCGAGTTTCAGACAGGGAAATACAAAACTATAGGATGGCAATGTAAAGGCAGGACACTGTCTGCCTGACTAAGGCCCCCGTCCGTATCGGTCATCTAGCGGAGCTAAGGGTTATATATATATATATATATATATATATATATATATATATATATATATATATATATATATATATATATATATATATATATATATATATACGAGAGAGCGCGCGCATTTCGGAGGTGTTTCAAAACGCGCCTGTCCTTACAGTCTGCCTTCGTCGGACTTGTGTTATCCAAATACATGTATATCAATGAGCCCTTAGAATGTGGGATCGAATGAACGAATGCGTTTATCTGGAGCAGTTACTAAGAGGGATGCCTACCCATGAAAAGGAAATCCTCCGTAGAATAAGGATGAGCTGGAGCGCATTCGGGAGACATTCCCAAATCACGACTGGAAAATTCGCGGTACTAACGTACGGTGCAGAAACTTGAAGGACAAAAAAAAAAAAAAAAGAAAACACCAAAGAAACTATAGGAGCACGCAGGGCGCGATGGAAATTAAGGAGCACGCAGCGTGCAATGGTAAGAAAAATTATACGTGTAAGGCTAAGAGATAAAAAAAAGAAAAGAGCGGAGTGCGGAGGACAGATAACAGATAGACAGTAAGAGCGACAGAATAGATACCAACAGAAGGAAAACGCAACGGAGGCAGGCAAAAGGTTAGATGAAGCGATGAAATTAAGAAATTCGCAGGCGCAAAGCGGAACCTATCCGCTCGGGATAGGGCAAGTTCGTTGGGAGAGGCCTTCGTCCTACAGTGGACTTAAAATAAGTCGATGATGATGATCTGACTTAGCTTCAGCCCTTCTTAGATCCCTAAACCGCAGTCTGTTCGCTCAAGTAGACTATTCCGATTAATGAAGTTTCCTCAAATTTCTTACTGCACCGCCACAGGTCGTCTATAAACCAGTTCAGGTTCGGTTCCGGCCTCTGCGGTCGCACTTCGATGCAAGCGAAATACTATAGTCTGTTTCAGGAGTTCCGTGCAGCACTGCGGAAACTACAGGCCCCTTCGGCCAATCAAAAGTGAAAACACGTGTTAAACGTATCGCTGCGCGCCATGTCATCTGCCAATGGTGGGCTGCAGTGGCAGGAACCACTTTGAAGGAGGACGGAGTGGGCTCGCAGGTGCGTGTCCGACAATGCCATTTCGTCTCGCTCGGAAGAATTCTGCGCTCGATGGCCTCGTAGCCTTGGCTTTGCTGCACGGAACTCCTGAAACTGACTAGAGTGCCCGTGTACGCGTATGCTCTGCCGTATATGTGCTGCGCCATTGCGATGTCAGTGTACGTTGAAGACACAATAGGTGGTTGAAATTTTCCGGAGCCTTCCTATATACGGTGCGCCTCGATAATAATGTGGGTCCCTGTGCAGAATCACACATGTTAATTCAAAGGCAGAATCTTGCCATCGTGGCCGCGCACATGATTCTCAAAAAAAATAGTATTATATAATAAAGATATAACGAAAATGTGTTCCCCTGAACGAGATAACAGGCGGTTCGAGGCGGACAGATCGAGGCAGGCCGACCCTCGGGCGCCGCCCGCCAGCGAAGCGCAGACCGAGGCACACGCGCGCCAGGTATACTACAGCAGTGCGCGTCGTGTAATGCATACTGCTGAAATGGGCGAAGGGGCCGGGTTGTCGGCAACGGCTTTTTTCTCCTCTCGTTTTCGATCGCACGCTCGGGCTTCGGTCTACGCGTCGATATCGCAATACAGCCAAATAAAAAGAAGAAAAATGCTGCTGCGGCGCCAGCACGCGTGCCATGCACTACTTTCTTCCCGGTCGCGGCGCATTGTGTATGTATACGATAAGGATAGCTAGCTCCTTTCTTTTCTCGCCAGTGTACGAGGAGCTCCCTGTATGAGAAGCAAGCGGTAAAAAAAAAACAACGATGACATAAATATAAAGAGTAGGTAGAGATATTCGATTGAAGAAAGATGAAGAATGGGTGAATCTGCGTTCGCCAGGCGGTGGCGTTTGCTTCCCAGCTAAGTCGTTTACTCAGATCTCACTGGCGTGCAACCGGCTTGGCTTTATTTACTACCAATTTCCTCACAATTAGTGACATTACACTTTTTTCGTATGTCAATGAGATCCTAAAAGACGACCTAGTTCAATCATCAGATAGCTAATCTTCAATCATCGATGATCTCGCTCCATTAACAACTTTATTGATCTGGGTAATGGACCCCAATAACGCCGCTGTTCATAGCTGAATTTTGCGGTCCATTCTTTCACATTCTTGACGTC